>JAPYZD010000567.1:0-40592 GCA_030522725.1 Ichneumoninae sp. B BG-2022a
GAACGTGTCAGGGCCATCTGCGCTACGTGTGCCGCGTCGCGTATCCGCCCGCGCACCACGTACAGTAGACGGACAGATAAGTTAGGGCCGCGCGAGTCGATCTAATTGAGCCGATTACTCGCGGCAAAAAAAAAAATACAAAAAGTATGTCCGCTCCGTCCAATGTTTACAAACTTCGACGGCTTTTTTTTCTTGCCGTTCATCACACCTCTGCCGCCGCTAGGGCCGCGTCACAGCGTATGCGAATCGAACGGACGGGGAGTAACGATCGATTGTGTGAAAAAGTGAGAACTCGCCGAGTGCGCGAGGACTCTCAGCGGGAGAAATCGTTTTACGTGCCTCTCGAGGCCGAAGCGAGTTAGTTATACGATTGCACGACGCCCGTTCTACCATTTCATCGTTCTCGGTACTTTTCGCTCATCAAACTTTTTTTTTTCTTTGGAATTCAATCGCGCTCACGTTCATCTTCTTGTTTAAGATCTGGAGACAGAAAAATTCATCGGATATCGGCGAGATTGTTGGGTCAATAATTGAACACGAAACACTTTCTTTAATCTCGACACGCAAAGGATAGACGGACGAATGGTCACGATTCGAGGTTGTTGTCGATATTTGACTCGAAATGCATTTTTGGACGTAACGATTTTTTTTAATACATTTTTTCATTGCGTGGCTGAAAAACGAGATTCTAGAGCTCTTGGTCGTCGTAATGACAATAATAATGTTTGCCAGTGGAAATATCCAAAGAATTTGACTCTCGCGAACCGGAAAGTCCAGCCGATTAAATATGTAAATTCGGTTATCAGTCTTTGGAGACTTAGATTT
Source organism: Ichneumoninae sp. B BG-2022a (assembly GCA_030522725.1). Classification (NCBI taxonomy): domain Eukaryota; kingdom Metazoa; phylum Arthropoda; class Insecta; order Hymenoptera; family Ichneumonidae; species Ichneumoninae sp. B BG-2022a. The sequence continues at coordinate 826 of JAPYZD010000567.1, forward strand.
TTCCTTGTGATATACTTTTTTATTTGTGCTCGCGATTCCGTGATTATTTCACAGATCTAATCTGAAGACGGAATATTTTACTATCGTTGACCGATGTGAGAGCCGGCTGGCTGTTACATCCCAGTACTGGGACAAGACCGGCCAAACTCCGCCGTTTTGCACCGGCCAGTCTTACCCAAAATATGTGATTTTGGCAATTTTGATGATGAACGATCATTTTTGTTATCAAGGCTCAATTGAAGAGCAGATTTTCTCCAATTATTTTTTTCCTTTAGAATTTGATTTTTTTCTATTTGTTCTTCGGGCACCTTGAGAAAAAATAAAAAATGTACGTACACCTCTTGTCATAAAAATCTTCGTCACGAGCCTGCAACACTGCATTGCCGTCGGGTGCGTCACGTAGCTCCACTTTCCTCGAACCATAAGGATTCATGTAATGATAGGGAAAAAAAATAAATAAGTGATACAAAATAATGATAGTATTTTCTAATTTTTGCACCGATTACATACATAATTATTTCAGTCATTGTAGCAAATCCCATAATAATAACAATAATGATTATTATTACCATTATTTCATCCGTATAATCAGTGGTATGTTTCTCAGCACAAAAGTGATGCATTGTTGGTCTTTCTTCTTACGATTATACGCAGAAAATCTCCCAATGAAATTACAGAAACATCTAAGAATTTATGCCATGATATATACAATATATAGTTTTTGCTAAATTTTTTTTTTTTATAATCGTGCGTGCGTGGTAGCTACGCAACTATTGACCGATCAACAAAGACTGCTCGGGCACACATTCAATTCGCACAGCTTCAATGCAGGATCCAATTTGCGTTGCAAATTAAAGTGTCCATAACATCAACGCTTTTGTATAATTACCAGTCCCGGAGAGACGTGTCGTGGAGGATCCCGCATGGCCAATGACGCTTTTCGACTGACGTCAATATCCGGAGTACATTGTGTGCGCGCGTATACACACGCGGCAAACTTCCTCTACGTCGCGAAGCCATTGAAGAAAAAAAAAAAAGAAAAAAGCGAAGACGGAAAGACGATGGTCGGAGGTGAGCGGAAACGTCCACAGCCGCGGTGCGTAAATCTGGACGTGCTCATGCGTGACCCTCGATTGAGTGGAATTTGCGAAAGATAAATAAATATAATGACCGTCGGAGATCGTCGATACTATTTCGTCTTGAATTAGCACACAATACGGCACGATTTGACCGCCCTTTGTTATACGGCAGGGGTCACACGTAATTTAGCATATGTCAAACGTGAGGCTTGATTGAAATATTCTAAATAGAAAAAAAAAAAAACACTCAGGACTTCTGTTGATATGTAACGACTATTGTTTCTGGACCTTCCGGCGATGAATCGCGATCACGCGATTCCACTTCCGCTCGTTGTGACGGTCATTATTTATTTATTGTTTATCTATTGTTTATTTTTTATGTTAAAAAATGCAGAAGATACAACATTGAAAAACATCACGAATTTTTTGTTTCATTTCTTTTAATCAAAATAAATAATTTCTTTAGCAATGCATTGCTACAAAAATAGAACGATCTACAGCATCCTCTTAGATAATGTTAAATGACTTCGATGTACGTTACAACGATGAAATAAAAGATCTTCCAGCTGTTGCAAGATCCGAAATCTTTATAAAAATTAACTATAAATATCTTGACTTCTCCAACCGAAGATTGATAATGTCGATGCGAAGCTTCCACATGCATGATCGCTTTCCACAAATAACGCTTTGAACAGTGCAAAACGTTGAAATGACGATAATCCTTTTTTCATAAATCATTTATAAAAAAAAATGTGTTACGGTCGATAAAAATGTCATAATAAGTCACGGGAATCCGCGATGTGTCCGATGGAAATGTTTCCCGAGATAAATTATAACGACGAACTGGACCAAAAAAAAATGACAAAGCTTTAAAAAAATCGACTTACATAATTTCCACGAAAGTACACAGCCGTTCGAAGTACGTTAAACAAGCTCATAACTTTTCCGTGCAACCCAACGAGATCTCGTTTCTCCCCAGGACCTTCAGTAAGAGCGGTTCAACTGTAAAAAAATCCATGTCAACAGTGACCAGCGGATGAGAGTCGAAAGATCGAATCGCGTTCCTTCTTTCGTCGGCCCGCTCTCTCTGGGGCTTTCCCGGAACGATGTCGAAGTGTGATAATAACACGAGTATCGACATTCAGTCGTCCTCGATACAGCGCAACTCCTTGCGCTAATCCAAAGTTCAAACGAGACTCTCTCCCGTCATGCATCGTATTAGTAATAACGAAGTGAGCTGGCAAAAAAAAACGTAGGTTCGTATTGTAGAAAAAAGAAAAAAAAAATGCCGAGTCACGAACGTCCGCTCGTGAGAGAAATACTGTACAGTTAAGAGCATTCATTCGTCGTCCTTGAATCTCGGGCTCGGCGCTTCGACCACCACCCAAAATGTCTGCCACGCGTCGACGCTCTCCCAAGGTCACGAACTTTCGACCGAACTTGGGAAGCGCCTCGCGTTCGGGAATTTACATTAGACACTCGAATAATTATTGCTTGTATTTACGTTTGTCCACGCTTGCGTGTAAAACTCGTGCGCCTGTTGCGCAGTTGTAGAAACGAAACGACGAAACTACCTTCGGCCGATCGTTATCAATGTCCGAGAGAATAAAAGGCTAGTCGTAGGAGATTTACTCGGCTCGTGGCGAAGATGAGACGAAACTTTTTTTCGATTCGGAGAGAAATCCGACCGATCGAGGTCGGCTAGCCGATGGTAGCTCGCGTCTAATCGACGTGTTAATTGTCACTCGTGCGGAAATATGGCCGATTTCCTGCGACGAAAAATGGGAAATAAAAAAATTAGCACGTGGGTAAAGAAATGAAATTAAAAATGTTACGGTAGCGCAGAGCACTGCTTGGAAATTAGCGCCCATACGGCTTCATTAAATCGCCTCGCGCTATTCGGACCCGATTCTTTCTGGCCGAACAACTCCGAGCGCAATTTTTTAATTCATTTTATTTAATTTTTATTTTTTTCAATTCATTTTTATTTTTAAATAAAAATTCGTTTATATGAACCAAACGTATGTCCAGTAAATTCGCTCGGCGTAGATAATTGTTCAGTAAATTTGTAATCTATTAGGACTTGTCAAAAGTCCAGTTTAAAGTGTGAGGATGAAGAGTAAATAGCAAGTTCCGCGAGGCATGTAAGGATTACTCGATATTGAACGGCAGATTTGTGTGCGACCGAACGACGTCACTTGCCAGAACTTTTGTTTTTACATATTTTAAGTACCGCTCGATCAGCCGACGAATAAGAAAAGTCAAAAGTATGGCGCGGTCGTGTGCAAACCGTGCGTCAGAGTTTCTTTTTCGTATGCAACTTACAACATAAACATATCAATCATTATTAATGAATTCTCCGGAAGTAAAAAAACACGTACAAGACTTAATTCCATGTGTTATGTGTGTTTCCCCGGGGCTCGCTGGTTTACTGCATTCCTGCTTGAATTTCGTTGATTCCGCTGCATACCGATGCGCGAGGCGAGCGTGACGTGACTCTCAGGGGACTGCACCCAGGAAGTTTAAACTCCTTTCTTTTATAATTAAAAAAAAATTCTTTTATAATTTTTTTTCTTTTATGATTATTTTTTCTTTTTTATTAATTCGCGGTCGCCACACAATCGGCTTCCCTGTCTGCTCAGACGCGCGGGGAATTCCCCGGCTCACCACTGTCGTGAATGCACGGGTAAATTACGTTAGTCACTATCTTCGTCGGTAAAGTCAGCAGTTACCTTACTGGTTATTTTAGTAATTCACGACCAGCGCAACCATTGAAGCGGCAAATTTTTATTTTGGAAAGTCATCGCAGTTCGCTTCATACTTTGCAAAAATACAAGATGGGACTTTTTTTTTTGTAAAATGCACCCGAGTGATTATATTATGAATAAAAAAATATATACTTACAAAGTAATTCTTATTGAATGATTGTTTTTATCTTAAATTCCACGTTCTGTTGGCTTTTCACCCAGATTCATTGTTCAATTTCGGGCTATATTTATATATATTATTATGATATTAAAATATTATTGTTATTATGGACTATTATTCTGCTCGCTTTAGACGAGAAGATTCTCGGCAGTAAAAGCAAATTGCCACAACATAAACGCGAACGTGACACCATTCTTTTCTTTCGACCATCAGCGATTTGTTGGGAAATGTATCTTTCGTAAAAGAATTAGATACTTTTCCTGTGGAGGACCCGACAAATTATACACCTTCATTTCAGTACGCAGGATGGCGAAGAAATCGTTAATTTCCTCTTCTACACGAGGCAAATCCATATTTTTTTGTTCCGGCTTCCCGTAACGTTGCGTTTCTTCATACAAAAAAAAAGAATAATAATTCTCTTAGGTCTCTCTATACAGTTTCGTTGGTAGATGGGACACGGCAATAATAAATTTCAAACAAAAACTGCGGAATAAAAAAATCTACATCTATCCCAATTGTCATTAAAAAAGATACAAAACGAATGCGAAATATGTAGAACATTTTTTGCTCCAAAATTATGTCCCTCAGGGAATGCGGCTCCAATAGCGAAATCCGCGTTAAAGCTGCGATACGATTATTCTTGCAACGGCTCTTTACCTTGCCTCGTACACTGTAACAATTCATTGTAAATTTAATGTACTGGAACTTGAAATTTGCTTACATTACTTACATTAATTGAACATTAATGTACTTTTTTGTAAAATAAAAATAGATTTAAAAATTACAAATCTTACGCCTGAAATCCACAAAAAATGTTAATTAGAAATAAACATTTTACTGTAAACTTGCAACGCGCACATATTTGAAATTTCCGAAATAGTTTATGTAATAAACTTTCCAATACCGTTCATTAATTTCCGAACAACTTCTTTTCCACTGTCAAAAATATTATAAATTTAATGTACAATTGTCATGAAAAGTTAATACACTTTTATAGCAAAATTAAAGTAAATTATTTAAAATAAAGTATTTGCAACCTTTTTAATTCACTGAAACATTTTCATCGCAATTCTACATGAAATTTAACATACCAGTTTGCATAAAAACCAGTCCGGAACATTAAATTTCATACGAATTTCATACAGTCTATTCTCTCCCCTCCGTTCTCCAAAATGAAAAAAATGACTAAAGTATTTCGAACAATTTCTATGTTACAGGACGAGCCTGCGCAGGATCGCTCGTCACGAGGAGCCGGAGTTCAGTAACGCGAGTATACTGAACAGCATGGAGAAATTCGTCAAGACCGTCAACGAGATGGAGGAAACGATACTGGTGCCCTCGCGGTTGTTGGACCTCGCGGTCGGCGACTCGGGCGACATGGTAGCGCAGACCGGAAAGCACGGCGCGACGATAAAGGACACAATGGCCAACACCGATCTCTATCGTCTGTACAACATCGTCAACGAGATGAAGCTCGAGCTCCTCTGGTCGCAGAAGTCATCGGACGAGGGCCAGGAGGAGGAGGACCGCGAGATCGAGGAGAGCCGCAGACTCAAGTCCCGTCCCGTGACGGAGAGCGTCAGACTGGGACACGCCCGTTGCCCGAGCACGACGTCGATGCAGAGCGTGCAGAGCGCCTCGTCGATAATTTCGAGCTCGTCAGACTCCGACTCCGACGTCGGCATCGAGAACGACTCGGGCCTCGAGAGCGAAGAACCCAGCGACAAGCTCGCGGGCATCGCCGCGGAAAATTTCAGGCGTCACCTCCGCGGCCTCCACCGCAGCATCAAGCGAATGACCCAAGCCGCCGAGTACCTCACGCTCAGATATCAAGCCGATGTCGGTGGACCAGTCTGATTTCTTTTCCCTCCTTTTCCTTTCCTCCTTTTCCCCTCCCACTACGTTACTTCGTCTTCGTGCGATTCTCGACTACCTCCGCATGCCCGAAGGGTCAAGAGACTCCTCTTCGTGTATTTTCTTCTCCCGATCACCTGAAAAATTCGACGCTGCGAGTAACGAGCCCCGCAATGCGCAGAATCTCGTCGAGGGGAGATCTCACGAGGATGGTCGAATCGACGGAGATTCTCGATGAAGCGTCTCGTTGGAACCAAATTCTCGCTCGTCGACTCGTCGAGGACCTTTTTTTTTTCTAATCCCGGGTCATTTCTTCCTTTGTTTTGAATGTTTAATTTCTGTGTGTTTCGATGAGTATCTTGGCATTATTACCTCGCAGGTTTCGAGGTCAACATTCAGTCGCGGTCAGGGGACTTCGCGGTACAAACCGGGTACCTCGAGAGTTCAAAGTCCTTCGCGATTTTAATGGTTTTTTTTCCTTCTTTTTTCTTACGTTGCGCGCGACTTCGGCGTTTGGAGATTTTTTTTGGGTAGATTATTCGTACGACATGCATGTGTGAGGCGTGCTACGCTCGCGAGAGAACCGAAACTTGCGCGCTCGGGAATTTTTGGGTGAGCGGGCGAAACGATGATCGCGCTTCGGTCGGCTCGGAGACGATTTGGTAGCTTCGACGAGGAAATCAACCTCGCGCGGTCGTCGTTCTCGCGCTGCGAAGATTTTTAAGATTCCTTCCCGAGCGTGCGCCAAAAACGTTATAATTTGTTTTTTGAGCATTACGCGATGAGACGTCGCGAGAAATGTTATCGACGAAGACGGAGAACAATTTTATTGTTATTGTTTTTCATCTTCCAGTTGAAAAATGTCGTTGCAAAATTTCCCTATCGAGATTGTTATCGTCGTGATTTTTTTCTCCACTCGTTACAAGAATTGGTTACTAATCATTTTACTGCTCAACGATAAGACCCTCTTGTGAAATACCATTGTTCTCTTGAAACATCGCGGCGAATAATTGCGCAAGGGTTTCAGTTTGTGGGGGGAAAAAAGAGAATCTCGGCCCGCGCTTCGTCTCACCGCGATTGGGCAACGCCAGCTGCCTCGCGTTATTTCGTCGACAAAGATTTTACCTAAAAGTTTAAGACGTCGAATTTGCGCGCACACTTCCCGGAAAATTATAATTCTGTCGACAATTGTTTCGAGACTCTGTGTTTTTGTATGTAATGCGTGTGTGTATGTGTGTGTGTGTGCGCGCGCGAACTTCGGAAAACGCCATCCAGAACTAACATAGTTGCGCGCCTTCAAATTCAGCATATTTGTGACAATTCGGAGGTTTGATGCTGCCTCGATGATTCAAAGAAGAAAAAAGATAACTAATCTTCGTGCGTAAAGTCGACCCGCAAGTCGTAAACTCGGAATGAATAAATGATCAAAATATTCGAGGCAGAGAGTGTGAAGAAGAAAACGCGGGGGTTCGATGTAATGTATATAGAGTTTAGACTCCGCTATTATTTATTTTTTATTACGCTGTACTTTTAATAAATGAAACGAATGTATTTATAGTCGTCGAGCGATATCGATCAATGCGGGAGAATAAAGCAAATTGAATTATAAATAACAATTGAACAGATATTGAAAAAACGAAAAAATAAAAAAGAAAAAAAATTCAAAGACGAACGAAAAGAGAACAGCTCTCGAGACAAATTTGACTTTCTCGTATTGTCTCGGTTATCGCGCGACAGTGAAAAGAAAAAAATTAAATGTCACGAAAAAAGGTGTGTAAGAAAATTCTGTTATCTCGCGAACAGTGGTGAAAAAACGAAAAAATATTGCACGAAGGACGGCGTTATATATTGTAGAGTGAAAACAAAATTGCGACAAGAGAGGAGATATTAACGCGAAAACAAGAAACTTTATTGTAAATTAATAATAATAATCGGAACAAGCTGTTGGAAAGGTTTCTGCCGTCGAGTTGTGGAAAATATTTTTTTTAAACAAACAACAAGATCTCGCGGCCGCATTGTAAGAACACTTTGTTGTCCGCAAGGCTGTGTCGAACGAATAGCAACAGCGGCAATTAATTGAAACGCGGATAATCGCGGCATAACGAACACAACATCATCAAAACGGCAAAAAAAACTGCATCGCAAACCTCCCTGTATATAATTTGTAAATACAGAACGTGTAATATAAATTATATTAGTGAAAAACCTTGCCTTTTGTACGTTGCCGTGTGTTGGCCATGTCGGGTTCGCACTTACGTCGCTCAGATACGTTTTGAATAATAATATCGCACCTGTGCGTTTATCCGTTATAGTATTAAAAAACAGAAAGATTAAAAATAAATAAATTTTAAAAAAACTAAAGATTTGTTCCGACAGCCGTGATTCGGTCGCTCGCACGACGATGATGAACGATGAGAATAAAAAGAAATAATTATAATTAAATGATACCGTTAGCATGTTATATAGCTGCGTTAGAAATTTTCGTCGCGTTCGTATTATATTGTTCATGATTTTTCACGTTTTTTTTTGTCATTGATTTCTTTTTCTTATTCGCGCACGCAATTCGCGCATTCCTCAGCGATTTCGCAATTTAAACTCGTTGGGCTCGATTATTAACGCATGTGTACGAGACAACGGGGAGTCCCGTCGTGGCTTTCGTAACGCTGGAATTGTCGAACTGAAAATACTAACACAATTTTCGTTGCTTGGTATTTCATTATTTTCGTTCATTCGTTGACAATGTTACTGCGATTAAAAATACAACGAATTCACATGTATCCAAAAGTATCCGGCATTTCGTATTTAGAATTCCTAAACGGATAAAAAACAATTTACAAAAAAAAAAAAAAATACAAAAAGACCTCTATAGCGCGGCGTGTGTCGGTTATATTCGTTACATCGATTGATTACATCGCCTGTGCAATTAACGTCTATTTGATTTTGTGTTTATATTCCTCATCGTCAATTCGGCTATGAGTTGATAAAACGCGTAGGCTATCGTTCGATTATTGCAATTATTATTATCATATATTTGGCGTTCACGAAGTTATGTATTTCTTCGTTGTATATTCGCGTATGTGCGTTAACGCTTCAGTTGCAAACAAAAAAAAAAGAAAAATTGAGTTAATTTTGTAAGTATATACGCTCGCCGAGTACGATGAAGATTCTCGCGTGTATATACTCGATATCGATACATTTCGTAAATATTTACTTTACTTTGTGCGCAAATACGCTGCACGGCGGTCATTGCGTTTCTCGTTGAATTCTTTCGAGTCGGTGAGAAACGCTCTTAATATCAGGACCGTTGATGTTTGCAGCCTCTAATTGTACAACATAATAACGATAATAAAATTTGCCACTGTCTTTTTCAATTGTCAATGTTTTTATTGTCAACCAATGATTCTCCATCTCCTCCTCATTGTTTTAAATTCTTTACTCTAATACGCGCCGACGTTACGCATGGGCGAATTATTTACAATGTTTTTGCATCAACCAATGTGGAATGGCACCAATCGATACGGCACTCGGGGGATCGAAACAGACATCCGAGCTATCGCGTACTTTGGTCAGATTTCTTTTCGTTTCTCTTTTAATCTCATGATAATTTATTTCAAATTTTTTTTTTTTTTTTTCGTTACAAAAATCTGTCGTTTCATTGTGATCGATAAATCAAAGCCGAAACTTAACTATCGAACTGTAACTTTTATTTATTTATATGAAAGAATAAAAACAACGATTTGTCGACAAAATCTTGATAGCATTGTCGTAAAGGTAAAGGATGACGATAGCTGCCGATCTCTGTCTGTAGTTCCCAGATTTCGAGATAAAATATCTTAGAATAAAAAAATACGGAAGCAATTTTGCGATATGTGGAAAGTTCTTTTTTTAAATGGTTTATCGACACTCACGCTCACTTCTCAACAGTGCGATTGCGCAGCTCTGTAGTTACAAAGAGTCTCGAGTAAAAAAAAATATATATGTGCGGTTATATTTGATACGCGACGCACGTGAGATACGTATCAACTGATGTCGACTTCGGTAACGAGTTCCTTGAGGTTCATGTATTCCGGATCGCTGCTGAATATCTCGAGAAGCTCCTTAAAAGTCGGACGATCCTGGGGTGCGTAAGACCAGCAGCTCTGCATCACCAGGTAAACGTGATCCGGACAGTCTTCTGGCTTTTGGAGGCGTTCACCCTTTTCCACTAGCTGTATCACCTGCCGTCAAATGAATAAATAAATTAGTGTAAAAAAAGCATGAGCTCGTAACTTTAAAATAACAGAAATTCAGATTTTTTAAAAATGACCCTAAAGATATCTGCACGAGACTAAATATCATCAAGTCATAACGGCTGTATTTTGACTTTGAGAATAAAATGCTACAGATGAATAATTTCGTGCGTTCCTAAAGCAGTGGATTGACAGAGACTTCCCAAAGATCAATTTTGACGTCATGCAAGATATCTTCATGGACATTCTTTACGATGACTTGACCGAATCGTAAGGGTAGATTTGGAGGGTGCCATAAATTTAACTTTATCTTCTAAAATTTTTTTTTTGCGAGTATTACGAGTAAAAAATAAAAAAATAAATAAAAAAATTTAAAAAAATTAAAAAAAATAAAAAAAATAAAAATAAAAAAAAATAGTCGGCACCATTTCTCAGAAAATGGTGCCGACATTCTTACTTCATCTCCCCGGCACTCACAATTCCAGCATAATTATCTTCGGCCTCCCCGTGGGATTAAATATCGGATCGAGCTTGAGGGCACTTGAGTTGAACATCGTCAAGCCGAGGGCAGAGTCAAACGGAAATTTTCCATTGTGCAACGATTCAATCGCCTGCCCGGGAGGACGATTTGCTGGTGCAAATTAATTGTCTGTCGTGGAAGACTTACATCGACTCCTCTCCGATCCCCGTATGGCTGCTCGCCGTAGGTAAACATTTCCCACAGGACTACACCGAAGCTCCACACGTCACTGGCGTGAGAAAAGGTACCGAAGTTGTAGGACTCTGGGGCGTACCTAAAACGACAAAATAAAGAAGGTCGTTTTTCTTACATAGGCCGAAGGCCCAGCCATTCGTCACATGTGTACATTAAAAAATTACCATTTAATCGGCCATTTTCCACCCTGCGTAGCTTTGTAATAGTCGCTCGAGCCGAAAGTCCTCGACAATCCGAAGTCGCTGATCTTCGCCTGATGCCTCGAAGCCAGGAGGATATTCCTAGCCGCAAGATCTCTGTGTACCAGTCTCGTTTCCTCCAAATACTTCATTCCTGAATGAAAAAAATATATATATATATTTTTTTTAAGTCACAAAAATGTAATTTTTATTGTTATACTGTAGCAAGCAATTTATACAAGTACACAGAGTTGAAATAAAATTAGTTATGGTAATAATTACAATAGTACTCACCGCAAGCAATTTGCGACGCCCATATTTTTAATTCGTAGTTAGGGTTGATTCTGTCGGAAAATTCTAGTAGATAAGCCAGCATAGAGCCTAGAGGAACCAACTCTTGGACCTACATTGATAGTTGCACATTAATTAAACGTAACTAATGTAAATTATCGACGAACGAACGGAGAAATACATGACAAAATCAATTGAGCAACAGTTTAGAATAAAAACGTTTTGACATAAATGGCCCAGTTTCTACATTCCAAACGAGATTCGGACCACCGAATACAGTTTTAATAAGTGCGACAGAAATGGAAATATCGTTTCAAATGAAGAGTCAAATACTGTACTGATTATCGCTGCGCAGTGTTTATTCTAATTTTGTTCATTTTTCGGTTCCTCTACTTTCAAATCGAAAATCAATAAAAAAATTAATAAACACTTTAATATTTTTGTCGGGCACATCACAGGTTGAAAATCAGAAAGCGTGATCATTTTTATCTTGTATAAGTTTTTTTTTAAGTGTAGAAATACCATCAATAAGGGTGGTCCCTCGGAGAAGCCAATGAGTTTGACGATGCAGTGATGATTGAGTGTGGTCATGAGCCGAGCTTCGCGAAGGAATTCCTCGCGTGTCGCGTTGTTGTGTGATTCCCGTAGGGTCTTTATGGCTACGGGTTCAGAAGTTCCGTTGGCACCAGCGTATTCGCCTTTGTAAACGGCTCCGAATTCGCCCTCGCCGAGCACATCGCCCAGTATAAGGTTTTCGCCGGGTATGAAGTCTGCAAAATAAAAATAAATCAATTTTAATAAAAAAAAGACATATATAAGTCGTAATTTTCAAAGATTAAAACCTTGAATGTGCGGTGCGACTGCAGCTGTGTTGATATTGGAATCTATCAACGGTCTCGTTCTCTCTAAGGGCTCGATAACTGGTAGCATGGCCTCCGCATTTATGTCCATGTGGAAAGTGATATTTTGACAAGAAGCTGAAAATTCTGGCAACGATGTCTCCGACAACGCAGATTCAGGCACACTCATTTTCGGAACGGAACTCCTCTTTTTCGTCAGCGTATTCTATGGACATCATTTATTTCACGGCCATTATGTTTTATTATCATTATAACAGGTACGTTTCATTATTAACAGGTGATTTTTATCGTAGATTTCATAGGATGTTAGTGCAGTCAAAAAACTTCACTTCCGGTTGAAAACTGAGATTTTGAAACCGGAAGTGGCGTTACAGAGAAAATTACAGAAATGTATGTGATATATCTCAAATTTATTTGGAATTCATCTCGAATGTAGTCAGCGCTAGAAACGGCTGAATTAAGGAACACGCGGAAACCTCTAAGCGACTTACAAATTATGACCATTGAATAAGTCGTAAGCGGCGCGGCGATAACTACATTACGATTAGCTGAAAGGCGTAGTCAACAATATAACGCAGAAAATGGTTAACTTACGCCGTTGAATATCGAAGGTGGCATTTCCGGTACCGGTGGCCTCGGTCCCGGAGGTATCGGATATACCAACGGACCCGGAAGTCCATCGGGCATGCACCGGTAGTGCTCCACGACGTGTTCCAACGATGCGAGATATGGACCGTTGTCGATGAATAAAAATTCATTCTGCAAAAACGAAATAAAACCATTTGTTAATGAACGTTCGTTTTTATCTTTCTTTACAAGACCACCCTTGCGCAGAAGCCAAAATTGAACATCACCCGTCCTCAAAATCGATGGGTGGGCTTGTGGAACGATATTGAAATTTAACTTTTTTTTAATTGAAAAAATATAACATCGTTAGAGATCTTGCCACGGTTATAGTGCCGTTAGGTTAACCCTATATCGTGTCGTTTTAATCAGATGGCAGTAATTAATTAAAAAAAACGTAATCACAATTGCGGAATTTGCGACAATACTAATGGAATCATTAGAGTCGAATGTCGGAAAACAAAAAATCGATTAAAGTAAAAAATTAAAAATCAACTTTCTGTACAGTATTTCGACCGTAAGTTCACCTACTTTTTTCTTTATCTGAAAATGGTAGTCTTGATGATGATACGTGACAGTGAGAACGTAAGTTCCGCCTCGTCGACCGCTGAATCGAACGAGAAAAGTGCCGTCCCGATCGCCGTGTTTGCGAAGCAGGCCGACGGCTTCCTGTCGATCGAGGGTCCCGTGATACCAGTCGCTTCGCTTCTCTTTCGGTGCTGGATTCTCGTAATTGCCTGTGTCAATAAGTAAATGGGAAAAATAATTCCATGCCGACAACATCGATAGGTTCTGGCTGAGGGTTGGAAATTGGGTTGTTTTACGAAAAGCATAAACGGTTGATTTTTAATATCGTCGAAAAATCGGCCTCTCGAAGTTTGGAATTAGAGTTGGTTTGGTGAACTAATCGGCCTAATCGGCAGGTTTCGCGCTGGTCACAACGCGAGGTGGGCCCGGAAGTTGATAGAACAAAAGAGCTTCGGGTACTCACGCAAAAGTTTAACACAGTCCTGATGGCCGTTTCGCCTGGCGAGGTCGGCAGGCACGTCATCGGCGAGTGTTCGTGGATTGACAGGTGCGTTCATCGACAACAAAACTTGTATTACGTCCTTATGACCGGCGCTCGCAGCCTCGTGCAACGGCACCATACCTACGGTTATGAAAAAAAAAATCGATTAAGCAAAGAGATTAGAAAATGAGAAATATCACTTCGTCGTAAATAGGACCACACTGTGAGTTCCAATTCCCAAAAGTCAACCTACCTGTTTCCGTGTGTCTCGCCTGAACGTTCGCTCCTCCATTGATCAGGATTCTCACGGTACTCGGTAAATTACTTTGGCATGCATACTGAAATACAATCGTTAATACACACTGGAGTTAAGACAAAATCATCTTTATAAACACTTGTTTGGCGTACATCTGAACGGTACGTCTGAAATGAGTAATTTTTTTTGCTCATCCAAAAATTTGTTATCGTGCTTTACCTTTCGACTTTTGACACACATCCTGTTAGCTGCTGTGAAACACAAGCTCTCCAGTGACACACGATATTTTGTTTACAAGTTTTTACAGAAAAAAAATCTATTCGGACTGTGAGAAGTACATTTAAATATAATTTTGTTCCTATAGTCCCATTGGAGATCTCAAAAAAATTTCATAGATTGTTTGCGATGCAGTGAAATTTCAAAATTTGCTTTTCGGGTTTTAAACAAGAATAAGAGTCTGCAAAACTTTAATCTCCGCCAAGTTGGAATATTAAGCAAATTTAATAAAGAAAATTAAACGATGGTTGAAATTAGTAGCGGAAGTTTTGTTAATGAGAAGGAAAAAAAATCATTACAAATGTGTATAGTAGTAGGTAAAAGAATCGCTCTTCACAGTGACCAGTACTCGAAGGTCCAAGTGATAATTTTATGAAATACAAACGGAATAACGTTTGTTATTATTTCGTTAGTCCGAATACAATTTTTCCCTACTCGATTAATGGCCACAAAAAACCTCAGAGCGAGCGAAACTCACGTGTAGAGGAGTATAGCCAGCGGAATCTCTGCAATTAACGCTAGCTTTGTTCTGTATCAGTTTCTTGAGAATCTCGTCAGCCCCATCTTTGGCCGCTAGATGGACGGCTGTCTGTCCCAACTGATTCTTGGCTTCCAGGCTTCTGTATCCGCACTTGAGTAATTCCGAAACGATAGTATAGTTTCCTTGAATCGTGGCTCTGTGAAGCAAATTGGTTCTTCCGTGCCTCCTAGTGTCGTGAGGCGGCGAGACGCCTCTGCACGGATTCGTCAATTTAATTTCCAAACTGTGATTGTCTTTCTGATAGTATTCTATCAAAGTGTCCAGACCATGAATCGTTGTCTCATCGTCTGCGGAGAAAAAATTAATTCTTTAATTTATATTATATGAACGGTAAAAAGCATCCTCCCAAAATCAAACTTAACAGTATACTAAATGTAAATTGTGTAATATAGTAAATATTCTTTAAAAAAATGTTCGGTATTTGTGAACACCGCTTGGAGTGCGAAGCGTATCAACATAGATTCTAAAAGTTCATTTTCCTCTCAAGCTCCACTTATCGATTGATTTGGTAATGATCGTTAATGGACAATTGTAGTCTCACCGATGGAGAAAAAAGCATCCTCTCCGTGCTTCCTGATCTGATAGTGAATCACCTCGCCGTTGTGCAGTACGGATAGAACATAATCCCCGGATGATGTACTGCTCTCTCTGACAAGGAAAGTGCCATCTTCGAGTGTCTCTGCCAACAAACAATTATGCATTGTGTAAAGGGAAGAAAGAAAAAAAAACGAAGATCGAATTGGCGTTGCACGAAAGATTTCGGATTGCCATGGAAACGGTGGGACAATGGAATTTTAACTGCGGAAAGGACGGATAAATAACACCTGTTCGACTCACCCGAGTTCAACAAATTCTCGGCGCCCTCGCGCGAAAGGTTGCCGTGGTACCAGCAGATATCGTCCTCCGAGCCCATGATCACGGAGATCTCGTCGGTGATCGTTTAATTCACATTTATCCGACGGTAATGACAAGAGTTTTTCATGTCTGAAGATGTAGCACGCGCATGGACGGACTCACACACAGAAAAGTCAGAATCGTGGCTTCGCGGCACTGCGATATTTTTGTACGAGAGCTCTGAGAAACTTCTGCAGTCGCTGGTCTCCGGACAAACGCTCACAGAGTTTTCGGCTCAAAAGATTTGTCTTTTATGAGCTGTCAGAGAGTCCAGTCACTACCTTACGCACGGTGCGAGGGTGACGCGTTGGGGAGATACTGACGCATAGTATTAACAGCGGCAGCGCACCCAGCACACGAAATAGCTCGTTGTACGACGTGACGCTCTCGCTCGCGCGGGCCTCTCCGGGTTTATTGGAAGTTATATATTTTTAAATGGTCATTATCTTCGTCATTGTATGCGAGAAGGTACGACGGCAGTAATTCTCGTCGATACAGCTGTGCGAAAGCAAGGTCTGCACTGATCTACAGCTGATCTACAGATCTTAAAAAACCAAAGCATCATCCAAGTTTATTCGAGGCTACGGACGACCAATCTTTTAGCTGCGAAGCAATGATGATTTAGTTTCTTAGAAATTAACATCTTTGTTTATTAAATTTGGGATAGGGACCTGTTTTTATTTTCTAAATGGAAAGGAAAAGTTTGCGAGTTATCGGAGGTGGCGGTGTTGGATAGTTTCTCGAACGGCACCAAGATGGCGCCACTTGTGTCCTTGAACACTCGCAGGCAAAGAACGTATAGAACAGTTACCGCTGTGAGAACACTTTTTGAGTTTTTATTTACAAATTAAGATAGTAACGTGCAGTGAATTATATCGCGGGAATACATTGCATTATTATCGCCGGAAATTGAATCCTTTACGACGGCTCTTCGTATCCACCAGCAGTTGAGCCCGTCTCTTCAACACGCTTCTCGTCGGGACTTCGTCCTCGTCCTCGGAGGGCTGGGCAGGGGCAGCGGGTGTCGTCACACCAGGGAAATTGGGAAATAACGGTCTCTCGTCCGTCTCGATGACTTTTTCCTCATCGGACTTTGATCCGATAGACGAAGTTTCGAACTTAAAAAAGAAACAGTAAATATCCGTTAAATTCTTTGTCTATCGAATCTTTTAACTGATACCGGAAGTGACTTGCTGGCAACGCAATACAGACACGCGTCTGATCATTTCTACATTTAAAAAAAAAAGGTCGCAAAGTTTATTTTCTTGTATCTGTGAGTGAGTTGCGTGTACATTCATTCACAGTTTCTATGTTTCGATTTCCCGATGTTTTTTTTGCCACAACGACTCGATAATCAAGCCATTAGGTACTTTTTTTTACCTGATCAATGACCTCCCGGCCTGCAAGTTCTTCATACTTTTCCGGACCTCCCATCAATTCTATGCAGCTCTTCATCTTTTCTTCCAGTACCTTCAGCAGATCTTGTGGATCCTCGACGAGCTCGGGCTGCACTGGTACCTCCAAATCACTCACATCCTTCAACAAAGAACCATTTTCATTACCTTTCAAATAAGTGTGTACATCCCTATCGGAAGCATCGATACTTTATAATTAGGACCTAACCTGCCGAACCTAACTATCCGCGTCGGCTTCACATTGAAAACCTCTTTGAACTTTTCGTGTCAATGGGAACGATGAAAATGGTCATTTGGACGAGTAGTCACGAGTTCGGCAACCAATGGTACATCTTTACCCTTCAAATAAATGTCTACATACATTCCCACCGGAAGCATCGATACCTGATAATTAGGACCTAATGTACGAATCGTAGCTATCCGCGTCGGTTCTACATTGAGTCTATGGGAATGATGAAAATGGTCATTCGGCCGAGTACTCACGAATTCGACAACCAATGGTACATCTTTACCCTTCAAATAAGGGTCTACATACATTCCCACCGGAAGCATCGATACCTGATAATTAGGACCTAATGTACCAATCGTAGCTATCCGCGCCGGTTCTACATTGAGTCTATGGGAATGATGAAAATGGTCAATCGGTCGACTAGTCACGAATTCGACAACCAATGGTACCTCTTTACCTTTCAAATAAGTATGTACATACGTCCCTATCGGACGCATCGATACCTGATATATGCCTGAGGATAGGCACGTTATGACCTAACGTGCCGATCCTAACTATCCGCGTCGGTTTTACATTGTGAACCTCTCTGGACTTTTCGTGTCTATGGGAAGGATGAAAATGGTCATTCGGTCGAGTAGTCACGAGTTCGACAACCAATGGTACCGATACTCTCGCTGCCCGACGGAATGTTTACTTTCGATCGTTGCCATCGGCAGCGGTCAAGGTGCTAATGCATCGCAAACCGGCACCTAGCCGGCGAACCGTGGATATTTCTCTTATATATACCGGGCGGTACCGCGCATCGGCGAAGGTGAGAATTACAGTTAGGGGCTATCTCGGAAGATCCATCGAGGCGCGCGACCTCAGCGGCAACCCGGGATCGCGGTGCCACCGAGCGTTCAGCCTTTTTGTATCTCAGCCGCGAAGAACAATAAATCCTTGCAGATGGGGGGATTTCGAAGCCCTCCCCTCGGGCGCGGAGTTTGCTAGGGCCGAGCGCCGTACTCGCGCGTTCGTATCTACAACGTCGACCAACGTGTCCCGCGAGAGTGTAAAACGTGCATCGTTCGTCTACTAATTCAATTAGTGGATCTAGCCGTACACGGATACGCAATTAGAGGCTGAATGTCGAGTTTCCGAAGTGGCGCCGACACAGGCGGCTTCTCTTAATTTCTCGGCGCTGTGGAGAAACCTTCACCCATTGCGGCGGATTTTCTTTCGTTTTTTTTCGTGGTGCGAAAGATCCTTCCGCTTGGTCACCTCGCGCTCAGTGGGCAACAAATCGCCTTTCCGATTTTGTATGACGCTATTAATATTGTGGATTAAAGAAAGTTAGACTTTCGCGACGAATATGCAGAGTAAAAAGTAACTTCGCAAAATCGGTATCCGAAGTTTCGTAAAAATAATTTTTAAAATAGATCAAATAAAATTAAAGAAGATACTTTTTTTTTCAAGTGGCGGTCTCGCAAACGTGTCAAATATGGCACATTGTGACTGAAAAATTGGTCGATTAAAAATCAATGAAATAATTCTGGAAATGTGCTGCGGTTAGAAAAACGCCGACATGCGAAATTATTCGCTGTTGGATACGAGCAAGCGTATTGTTTTTTATATTGGGGCATTTTTTGTACTTTAGGACCTTCGTTTCTGAAATCACTGTTAAAAAAAAGTTTCTGCGATAGACACTTCTGTCTTTCCGGTGCTGTTGGCGAATTACGTGAAAACCTTGCGAGGAAGTCTGGTCACAGACCGACGAAGGAGTTCAGAACGAAAAACGTGCCCGAACCGTGCGCGCTGCCGAATTTAATTGCACCCTTTGGTGAGTTTTGCTGGCGCGAGCGGGCATCCATAGAAAAGATAATGACGGTTGGCGCTCGGCGAGAGAAGTCCGAAAACGTGAATCACACCCGGGCGCAACGTCTGAGAATTTTTTTTTTCTTCACTTATTCGACTTAGAGATTTCGGTTCCTCGCTCCCTCGACTCTTTAATTACGACCGTTTTGTCGGTCCATGCTACTTTCGCTGCTGACCGTTTCTTTTTACCAGACAGTACCAGAACCGCATAGACGTATAATGACCGATATACCCTCGTATACCTGACCTGACTTCGACGAACAGCGGATGTACATTTTATTTTTATTTTTTTGAAATCGCAAGAAAATAATTCGTGAAGTGATATTTCGGATTCTTACCCTCAGCCTGTCGCAAAATTTCCAAAGCGTTCGGGCAATCTCGTTCAGCGTTTCGCGAATACGTCGATTCTCCGCCTCGGCCTTTCTCTGACGTTGCAATTCCTCCGCCATACGACAATTTAGCTGTTCGAGCTCTTCGGCATTCCTGAACCACGTAATTACTTTTTTAAAATCAGCTTTGCTTCTCAACGAAGGCATTATCTTGTTATAGCGCGTACAC
This sequence comes from Ichneumoninae sp. B BG-2022a, assembly GCA_030522725.1. NCBI lineage: Eukaryota > Metazoa > Arthropoda > Insecta > Hymenoptera > Ichneumonidae > Ichneumoninae sp. B BG-2022a. The sequence goes on from JAPYZD010000567.1 coordinate 20,617, forward strand.
GGTAAAAAAAGGATTCTCCACTTTACGTACATTTGTCGGCAGCAAAGGACAACTATTTTTTTTATCAACAAGAAAAACTATTGTAAAATTTCCAGGAAAATCCATTGTAAAATTTCCAAGAAAAACAATTATAAAATTGCTAAGAAAATCAATTGTAAAATTGCTAAGAAAATCAATTGTAAAATTGCCAAGAAAACCTACTGTAAAATTACCAAGAAAACCACTTGTAAAATTGCCAAGAAAATCAATTGTAAAATTGCCAAGAAAACCAACTGTAAAATTACCAAGAAAACCACTTGTAAAATTGCCAAGAAAATCAATTGTAAAATTGCCAAGAAAACCAACTGTAAAATTGCCAAGAAAAACAATTGCGCATGTTTATGGACGCGAAGTGTTTGTTAAGTGTATAGGGGTTTTCAGCGTATATTGCTTTAAAAAAAAATGCTGATTTATTGCGTAGGGGTTGCAAAGCTTAAAATGGAAGTATAGATAATTTTTTTTCTTTGAAAATCTTTTTGTACTTACTGATCTGCGTCTTTGGTTTCGGAGAACTTTTGCGATTCAATTTCTGCAGTCAGCTGCTGCCGTCTTCTCTCCAAGCACATTTTTTCCTCCTCCGTGACGGTGCGCATCTTCTGGAGCTTCTCCTTAGTCGCACGCTGGCCCAAAAACCGGTCCAGTACGTCCTCGGTTCTGGTCACGCCAGTCGCGCTACGTAGCTTAGCGAAAGCCTCCTCGAGCCTCGTGACCTCGTCCTTGGGTATCTCGCCGGTTTCTTCATCGTCGGTCATTTTCAGATTGCCACCCGACTCAAAATCGTCGCGCGGAAGCTGGCGAGTGGCCGGAAATATCATTCTCTCTAGACGCTCGAGCTCCAACTTCCTGTCCTCGACTTTCTGACGGTAATCCAAAATCACGAAGTCCCGAGCTTTGCTCGTCGTCATCGCGTTGATCTCTTGCTTCGTCAGAGTGTCCTTCGTTATGTCCCGCAGTTCTACCGCTTCTTCCTTAACTTCCTGTCGATTTTTTAATAAACACCGATCAATGTTACACTTGTAATCTTAAAAGACACCCTGTGTGGAGTCTATCGAGGACGAGTGGTTTTTTTATAGATCTCAATGAGGAGAATTGACATATGAAAACAATTATATGGCATGCATTAACATTTATATTGAACGATCCGATAGAATTTTACGAAAAAATTGCGTATTTTATTTGATATAAAATGTTAGTTTTGTTTTAAAAATAAAATGTATATTTAGATTTTTTAAAAATTTTATTCGGACAGTTTTGGTCGATTGGTACGACAATTTTTGTAACTCCTTGGACATGAGCCACCCTAAGGTCAGGGTGACTTTATATTATTAAAGGTGTTGGTAAGTTTATATGGGCTAATAAATCGTGGGTAATAACATTTTTTTGAAAGTTCTCATGCAGTTTAATAACCAACGACCATACCATGTTGATCCACCAGTTCTCGTCCGATCACTGAAGTTAAGCAACATTGGGCGCGGTCAGTACTTGGATGGGTGACCGCTTGGGAACACCGCGTGCCGTTGGTTATTTTTTAAAAATTTTATTTCAACTTTGTCATGTGCCGGAAGACCGAAAACGATTTTTGTTGCTTTACCTATCGACGCCCTGAAAAACTTGACTTCTCAAAAAGTTTGACTTCGCGTATTTGGCAACGGTACCTGCAGTTGCTTTATCTCAGCCTCTTGCTCCTTGATACTATCCTCGAGCTTCCTCAGAGACGACACGTAAAACGCAGCATCAGCTTTCAGGCTCGATCGAACGCATCGGTACTTCTTTCGCACGGTGTCAGCTTCCATCTGCATCACACTAACGCGATGCAATTGGTTCTCCAAGCTGACGATTTTCTGTAATAAATCACAAAGCACACTGTATAATTCAACATTCTACGCGATCCGTGCACAATCGTCGATCGCATCTGTTGTGCAGTCTTACTGTGCTGGAGAACCTTTTTCAGTGGATGCTCCAGCTTCTTCTCGGTTATTTTTTTCATCTTTCCGTTAACCAACTCCTCGTACTCCGCCAGAAGGGTTGCGAGTCTGCCTTGTTGCTAAAAATATCATGAAGGAATTTTTTTTTTTTTTTTTCATCAAAATAACTTTTGAGAATTCTATAGTTGAAGGAAATCCTGTACCTTGTCGCTTTGATACTTGACCATGTCAAGTTTCTTTCGCAATCGAATGTTGTCTTCGTCGACTCTGCCGATGGCCGCTTCCAATCCTCGTTTCCGCACGCAGGCCGAAGATTCTCGATTAGTCTGAGCGATTCTCTCCGCAGCATCTTCATTCTTCGAAAAAGTAACATTACGGCACACTTTTCCTTAACAGTAATTGTAAAGTAAGATAGGAAGTATTCACGTTTTTAGCTTTGGCCAATTTGACCTGAAGAACTTTGACGTCTTTCTTGAGAACACCAATTTTATCGCAACTTTCCCTCTTCTTCGCATCGCACTCTTCGAAATTTGCTTTTCTCTGACCCTCTGAAAGAAAAAAGCGAAATAAATTTCTCACTCGACCTGGGCTCGATCACTCATTAAACAACTGTTTTGCATGCAGTTCTTTTTTTCAAAAGTCCTAACGTCAAAAAAAATGGTCCGCAAGATTTGTGTAATATTTTTAATCTAAAGATTTTTTTAGGTCGCAAGATTTTTAATGTTGAACGGTTGTAAAGAAAATATACATTTTTTCCGGAAACTGAATAAGATGAGGGCTTAGAAGTGAAACAACTTGGTTTTCATTTTTCTGCAATGAAAGTTCGTTATCGATCGACTTGAAATGTAGGACGGAAGGTCTCGCCTGGCGCGTACCATTTGTGACGACAATTTAAAAGAAATTTTCTGCACGCTCGACCGAGCGCAGCGGTTGTCAATACGTTACCCGTGGCCATGTAATTGAATATTAATATCGCGCATGGACGCTTGAAGGCAATATTGTATGCACATCGCATGTGTAACCAATGGTTTCACCTTTTTTCAAACATCAACAAACGCCGAAGGTTGTCATAAAAAATGTATCGTCCCCTCCCTTGATAAAAAGGTACATCGGGATAAAATCGATGTCCTGTGACCGATTTTCCATGCGTCCCATTGGCTGCGGCAGTCGGTACTGACGTGGGAATTCCCGAGACCGGCTATATAAGGAGAGCGACACATTGTCCATTGTCATTGTCACAGCCATCGGAGTCGCATTTTCTAGTCAAGCTCGGAGTGTCGTGTATTCGAGAAACGGGTCGCAGCGATAACTGCATTCAGTAGAGTTGCAGTTTCGTGCAAGATAGCATTTTTTGCGCTTTCCATTCAATAAATTCAGACCTGAACGCTACGAAGCTGATTGTGTGCTCTGTTTGGTTTTTGGCTCTGAATGCGCATTCGTGCATCGCCGCAATTGCCACAAGGAACCTGATGGGCTCGGCGGTGACTATAAAGCAGCGGTAAGATTCTTTTATCCTTAAGGTGATGTGACGTGGTGATTCTGTTCCTATTTTCAATTAAACCATGGCATTTTTCTTGAGATGCAATTGCTTACGTGATAGCTGAGATACAAATTATAATTCAAAACATAATGCCATATAATTAATCTGCAAAAAATTGTCTGTAACTATCCAACTTTACGGCGGTTCAAAAAAGGGATTTAAAATGATTATTTTTTGTTGAGTTGCTGGTCGAGATTGCTGGTCGCTTTCATGGAAAAACATCGGTATCAATGAGAAATATTTACTAAATTTATTGAAATTGAAAAAAGGGCACTTTTCGACGTTTTTTGAAATGCAGTTATCAATCCTCCTCACCGAGGTTCACATTGTCTTCGTTCTTTCTCATTTTTTTTTATTACTGTCTCAGCGTTCTTAAAAATGTTGTAAAGCCGCTTATTTAATTTCCGGAAACTCGACAATTACACTGCTCATTTGATTTACCGTTCACATGAAACCGGAGTCCTGTGCAACACCAATATTTTGCACAGCCGCATCTATCGCGCCCATTTTTCACACCGATAATTTTGAATTATCCATGCATAGTGAAGTTCACCGATATTTTGGCAAATACTCATTAATCAAAAATGTGCGCGATACCGAAAGCCTCAGTGATAATATTTCAGTTCTGCCTCATCGATTTGGACATTTTTGCGAGCGAAATATTAACGTACATAACTCCAGTTTAGTGTGGATTTTTTTTTTCAAGATCGATTGAAACATTTAGATTTTACGAGAAATTTTTTTTTTTCATCACCATAAAGTGTGTCGGTCGGGTGATCTACGGGATATAAGTTTTCACGTGAATGGACAGAGACTGAACAATAGTCAGTGCCGCAAAATTACAGTGCGGTACATTAATTTTTCATTTTTTTAAACAGTGTTCTCTTGTAAAAGGAGCATTACAGTTTTCCTTACCGACCGGGACACATTATGGCAGGAGACAAAGTGTAACTTTCACCTCATCAACGTATTCTGTATACAAATAGGACGAAAGTGTGAACGACTTTACGTGTTTCAGATCAATGTCTTGATCTGAAACACGTAAACGTGACACTCTACGGAGACCTGGATAATGCAGGTGGTGCTGCATTCGGACAACTCCATAGTCAAGAAGACACTGCGGTCCAGCTATCTATCCCTGCAGTTTTTACCGATACTGCGATGCAAGATTGATAATCCGTCAACCGTCCTACGTCTAAACAGTCTGCAAGTCTTCGTGGTTGCAGCTGATTCTCCAGAATGACTCGAGTTATCAACAACAGATCTCCAGGGTTCTGTTTGAAGAAATCACGAAGTGAACTTTTTCATACTCAACACAACCCGCGAACTACAATTGTCGAACATCGATAAATATGTTTGCATAACATTTCCAAATTCGGAGTGCTTAATGCACAATTTATTGAACGCAATATTCTTCGATTCCTATCCATTTTCGCGTTAAGCAGCAGAATGCTGGAAATTCTTACTGGTTTGCGAAAAACCCATGCGGGAAAATTGAGTGGAATGTTAAACCCGCTAAGCTGTGGACTTGTTAAGGATGCGGGATGTTGGGATCGACCCATGTTCTAAATGTTTCTCAATATGGTCTGTAAATGTTCTAGGCGTCAGAATATTTGCGATATGCTGGCGTTGAAAAACAAAACTGTAATAGAGCAGATCCCTTCATTAACACTCGCAATGTTCGATTAATTGAGGATAATATTGTAATGGCTCTAAAACCGTCGGCCTGTGCTGAGGGCTGCCCAACTAAATTATGCCGAAGTACATTGTGCTGACTTAAATTCGATGCGATGTTTGAAAAATGGCATGAGAATGGTTTACTCCATTCACTTTAGTACAGGGTAGTAAGGTCAACGAATGAGATTGTGAATGATGAAGGGGTAAAGAAAAAAAAAATGCGGCCTGAAGAGTCATGACCTCAGGTGACTTAAGTTTGAGCTTTGCGAACCTGGATGCTGGGTTCACATGTTCTTTTATACGTTCCATCCGGGAAATCTCAATTCGTTGCTGAAGTTTTGGCCCGTTTCCGAACACGATTTGCATTCGCACTTTTCGGCACTCAAATTGAGATTCAGAGCACTACGTTCATTGTCGCGATTTTCAACCCAAGCAACAAATCAGCATCTCCCAAATGAACCGTATAGAAGAGCATGTTAACCCTACACCTAGGATCACAAAGGCAAAACGCGAATCACCCAAAGTCATAAACCTACTGATCAGGAACCTATAACAGGGTTAATTACACTGATAAAAAATACCGTTGAATCATTTAAGATTCGGGCAGGGACGTTCAACTAAATATTTTGTTGGTAAAGCTAAAAAATTGGTTAGTTCAACAATTTATTGGGTGATTCCACCAAAATATTTTTGAGTCATGAAAATATTTTGTTCGACCAAGTAAATATTTATTTGAACGTCTCTGCCCGAATCTTAGTTGGTTCAGCCGTATTTTTTTATCAGTGAGATGGTGGATGATGACGAAGTAAAGAAAAAATACGGTCAGAAGAGTGGTGACCTTCGGTGACTTAAGTTTGACCTTTATGACCCTGGGTGTGGCGTTGATATGTACTTTTGTATGTTTGATTAGGGAAATGTTAATTTGTTGTTTAAGTGTTGGAAATAACAAAACGTTGTACCCGGTTCCGAACACGATTCGCTTGGATACTCACTGAGGAAAATCAATCATTTTTTTTAACATTCAAATTGGGCGTCACAGCACTGCGTTCATTTTCGTGATTTTCAACCTAAGGAACAAATCAACATCTCCCAAATGAACCGTATACGAGAACATGTTAACCCTATACCCAGGATCACAAAGGCAAAACGTAAGTCACCTAAAGTTTGCTGACCAGCAAACTATAATCGGGTTGATGACTGAGATGGTGGATGATGACGATGTAAATAAAAAATACGGTCAAAAGAGTCGTGACCTTCGGTGACTTGAGTTTGACCTTTGAGAACCTGGGTACGAGGTTAACGTGTTCTTTTACATGTCAAGGTTCATTTTCGCGATTTTCAGCGTAAGCAACAAATCAACATTTGTCAAATTGAACGTACACAAGAACATATTAGTCCTATGTCCAGGATCACAAAGTCGAAACTCAAGTCACCGAAAGTCATGACTCTCCTGACCTTATTTTTTTTCCAAGAACCCAAAGGGTTTTTATCAACCGATGCACATGAATGCTCTCAAAGATTCTACGAATTTCAAATGTAAAAACAATAAACAAAGTTGCGCTACCAATTATATTGCTTTGATTTTCTACCAATACCACTTCGTTACCGGATTCATTGGCTTCTTTTCGAAATATTACCAGTCTTGGAGAAAAATCAGGAAAGCGATTTGCTACCGACCGCGGATGTTTTCACACGTCTTTAAGACTCCCGATCTCGTCGCAACTCAATCCCCTCTCCTCGAAATTTGCGTTTCTCTTTCCCGCTGAATAAAGAGACGCGACAAGTGGCACTCAAGTATGATTGAGTGGATGGAAAAGCTCGTGACTCATTTATTACACTCTGGATGAACATCAGAAGCAACTCATTCGTTCGCGTATGACGGTTTCTTCGTGGGACGAATAATCTACGGACCTGAACTCGCTCGCCGCTCGTCGCTCATGTATAAATACAATGCACACTGTGGTAAAACATAGTTGCACACACGAGAGCGTTAAATTCCACTCGTTCCTTAACCTCGCATTACGCTTATTAAAAGAACGAAGTAGATTCTTCGTCCCTACGGTTAATATATGTTTTTTTTTCCTCTCTCTCTATAATCTACTGGGTTCCTCCGTATTTCTCGGCTACCGCGGCTTCTCAGCCCTCATCTTTGTGCGATGGAAAAACAAAACTGTGGCGCTTAGCCCGAAGGCCCGGGATGAATCTTTGCTAACGACGTCGCCTGGTACAATTTACTCGGGAACGAATATGACGAATAGACGGAGAATGAGAAAGAGTGCAAATGCAACCGAGCCGCTGACATGAAACTCACTCTAGATATCGCGGAATAATTCATGGTACATTTTATAAAAATATATCTGAAAATTCTTGTTGTTTGTCATATATTGCTCTCGGGATCCCGGCAGTTTCGAATTTTACAGTTTGTAATTTGAATATACCTCGAAAAATATTAAGTCTACCTTCCGCGTACGCATTAAAAAAATGTTCAGAAAATAACAAAGATTTCTTGACCATTAAAAGTGACAATTTTAGATCGCATGAGAATTTAACGATTTTATTCCGTTAAAGAAACCTACTGTTAACAGGAAACAAGTCTAAAGTCAACATGCAAATTTCAGACCTTTCTTCAATTGTGTATCGATTTCACTGCAAAAAAATGTAATTAAAAGAATGTCTTCATTTAACTTATATTTTTAAAAAATTTAAATTCTTTTACTTTTAATTTTTGCGCAGAGCTTAGAACCAAACGAAGACAGATTAGTAAAAATACATAGAATTTTTACATAGAGATGTAAAAATAAATGTGGCGCTCTGGGTTCAAAATCGATCCTCTTCACTGGAAATCCGTTGGTGTTCTTTCGATCCGCAATCAACTGAATTTCTGCTCTATTTATACGAAAAGTCTGTGTTCCACGATTCACCGAGTGCAGCAGTGGCGTTGTAGCCACGAGGATGGTTTATCTCGCTGAGCACTCATTCGTGGAATCGTAAAACTTGACCCCTTGGCGTTTTGTCGGTCGACAGCTGAATTAGCGACTCATTCATTCGTTCGCGGGGCTCTTCCGAAGCGTCATGGTAGCACGAGCTTGACGAAAGGGAAAGAAAGATGAAGGCGAAGAGGGGGGGGGGGGGGGGGAGCTTTCGAAGCCTTCTTTGTGGCGCGTCTCAAGAACGAGATGAGAAGACGAGTCGCGAATATGAGGACGATGAAGACGAGAGGCACAAGAATATGAGAGACAACAATGAAATGAGGAGAGGAAGAGTTCAAGACGGTTGAAAGCAAGTGCGGAGCTGTTCTGCTTGTTTCTCGCTGCCGCTGCGACTGATGATGATGATGAAAAGAAAAGAAATCGAGGGAGAACCGTCAGAGTGCTTGATGAGAACAATTAACGTCGAGGCTCGCGCAACGCTTGTGCCAAGACATAACAGAAGCATACATCAGCGGCAGCTTCGTACCAAGACACTTTGCTTCGCGTGCCTTTCCAGCCCTAAGCGTTCGGCTTCTGGATAGCGTTCCGACGAATGAAGGCAACTCGTCAAACGACGATCGGTCTTCTATACTTGGATCTTCACCAATAAACATCCACACATCGATTAATTCCGTTATACGTATTTTCCGATTTTTGGGACACCAATCAAGATGCGCACTCGATAGGGGAATATCGGCGACTGTCGAAGAACCTTAATGTGACGCTGTAACATAATATGAGGCTGTGAAATGACATTTCACTGGTTTTTTTTTCATTGGTAAAAATTGGTGGTTCACTGTATTGCGATTTTTTATCTAAATTGTCGAAGACTCGATATTTGTATTGTTGTCGGTTTTGCATATTTCTATTGATGTATGGTTGAAAAATTGAGTTATGACGTCACGATCGATTTGAAAATTTTATGTTTCGACCGGAAGTGACGAAGGGTTCAAATTGTTGTTAAAAGGGCGATATAATTGTGTCTTGCCGTTACTTTTGAGCCAAGATACACCATTTACAAAAATTCACTTCACAAAGTGTCGCAATTCTTGTATGAAAAATAGACCAAATCTATAAATCGCGCCAAAACCTTTTCTATGCCACTTAAAACCACAAAATTACACTAAAAATTGTTTTCGTTTGACGGACGTAACAGAATAACTCAAAACTACCTTCGCATCACTGGACAATTATTCGAAATCAACAGGCCCGGTATTCTCCCACCGTTCCCCATTGTGCAAAACAATTGAGTAGTAGGAACGGTTAGAAGTCGTGTTTTTTTTAGTCACGTCGACCTGCGAATAAAACGTTACGAGCGAAAAGTCGTCAGTTAAGTTCCAACGCTTCGACATTCATGCGGCCTCCACTTTTCTTTACAATATATATATTTTTTAGTATCGTTCGCGCGAGTATGCGCAGCGCACAAGAGTACTCAGGATCTAAGGGAGTCGCAAACGAGTGGTGGGCAAGATAGATATACCGGTTCTACTTGCGCGCCTACTCGTCTGCGATCTTCTTCTGGTCTTCGCTCGGACGTTCCTCGATAGGAATCTCCGGCGGAGAGTCTTCAGGAGGATATAGAGTCACGTATCTCGAATGCTAGATCAACTATATACCGAGGAGGATTTTATGGAGTAAGTTGGGTAGTATGGATGAGACGTAGCGAACTTGCCCGATAGCTGGATCTTCTTCTTGATCTCGATTATCTTCTTGTTGAGTGCACTGAGCTTGCTCTCCTGCGTCGACGGTATCAACGGGTCGGCCATTCTTCTTGTTTATCAGTCACAGCGGCGCACGCTGGGTTCTTCGATATCGATTAAACGAAGTCTTTGTTGTCATGAGGACGGCTCGCTGCTGGAACAATTCTTTCACGACGGCGGAATGGACTATGAATGCGGAAGACAAATCCAGCTATTGGTTACCTTATTATTACTATTATTATTATTATTAAGCTTTTTTTTACGAAACTGGAACCAAGTTTGATGGTAAACACCATAAATGTTCTGATAGCAAATATTCAGCTATGTGTAAAGTAAATGACGATTCGTGATGAACGAGGAAAAAGGCTTAAAACAACGAGCGAAAAAAATTTGTTCTCAGGCGCTTTTTGTGTAAAAGCACCGATTTTGGGTATTTTCGAAAAACGATAACTATTTATTGTATCGAATCAGCCGAAAATATATTTTTTTAATCAATTGTAATTATTCTAGAGTTTTTATTGCTGTAACGAAGCATGACGAAGACACTAATTACCGCGTCAATTGATCTCTGTTGTTTCACGATAAGTTGAACGTCTTAATCAACGCTAGAGGGCTTAATGACTCGGTAGAGTATTAAACGGGCTGTTTACAGCAAGCTTCCGTAACTTATGGATGGCGTTGTCGACTCGCGTGGCGACTCCCAATGGCCGAGGCAACAGGCTACCGAACGTCTCAGCGAGCGGCATACACCGAATTATAATTTTGCATTTGTATTCGTTAGCGCGACGGGACATCGGACCGAATACGAAAGAACTCGCGTACAGAGCCCGATGAATTTCACGTTAGGCGCAATCAGCCGACACTGGCATCGCCGAGTGAGAACGAGAGGGCGAACGAAAGGGATACGAGAGAGATTAATTAAACTAACGACGGCGATGTCCACGAGCCTTGGCAACGAGCAGCTGTTGAAAGCAATATGTATATTAAGAACATTTTTTTTAACATCACCAATCGCCCGAATTGTAATATCTCGACAATTAATACACAAATTTGTTATAACGATTGTAACGTCTACAGCATGGGGAGGCACTTGGATAATTGCCGATCTTGATGCAATATTTAACCATAGAGAAACGTTACTGAAACATTGAAAATTGAAAATTGGACAACGGACAAGGAAGAGTTAATAACGTATATTAAGGTAGTTCTAGCACAATGACTGACGCCGCCTAAGTTCGAGAGAAACAAGACAAAGATTACAAACACTTCTCGATGAGAAAAAGATCTGAAAAAATTCTAGCATATAAAAGGTGCCGAAAAGATTGTTTGTGCATAATAATAATTTCAGAATGTTCATAACACATTACTGAAAAAAAAAATTGTACAACAAATTACCCGTCACCCAATTTTTTTTTTACTACGAAAATGATTTGTTAATTTTTCTGAATACGTATGGATTTTTTCAGAATTTTATCTAGTACTTGAAAATTAACATTTTAAACAAATTTTAACATAAAGGAAACGAATAACATTTTGCAATCATTATTATGGACAAACAATCTTATCAGCATCTTCCATATGCTTGATTTTTTTGCAGATTTTTATCCGATCGAGAAGTGTTTGTAATTCTCTTTTATTCCTCTCAAACTTAGGTTGCGCTAGTCCTACCTTAATATTACTACGCGGATTCTTAAACTAATGGGTTGCTTTGTGCAGTGTGAACTACCGAAGGTTCCCAAGATGATAATGGAAGCAGAAGAACGTTTTTTAACATTAAAATTTAACTAATTGAGTCAACGTCTGTTCCAATTGATGTGCAAGAAACAACCTTATTAGTTAAAGGTGAAAGAAAGCGAAAATTTAATGAACCCACGAATCTGTTAATCAAAAGAATCGCACAGTCTAAATGGAATGTCTTTCAGCATTAAGAGCTTACGAATAAGTATACGATTCTTCTAATTCCTGCGCAACGTCCGCTGCCCTATTTGGCGTCGGTATACGCCGCAAAGTAAAAGAAATCTACGGAAGCGACGATCTTCGCGCGTTCGCCCGAGTCTCTCGTGTTATAATTATCCTCGTAACGAGAGTCTCCGCAATTCATGAATAAGTAATAACGCGGCAGTGCGTGCGGAAAATTTTGCTGTTCGATGTGCCGGCAAAAGTTTGTCGGTCTTATATGCGCTATATCATGTATTGCGGTTTGTCAAAAGAAAAAAAAAATGATGCTAGTCTCGGGTTCCCTTTGTAGGCGCGCGCGCGCTAATTAATGCGTTTATTAGCGAGACAATTAAATCGCTATAGCAACGCTCGCCGACCGTAAAGTCGTTCGCACGCCGAGCTTGTGCAACGCCCGGCGGCAATACCGGAGCCACATTTGAGGTGGGAAAAAAAGCTATGGGAAATTAATGAAAAAACATCAATCAGGAGGGCATGATGGGATCTGTGATCGTTAAGGGTCCATCCTCCTTTTTTTCTGCCCCTCCGGAGCATCAATTAGTTTTCGGATCTCGTTTGAAACGACCCGCTCGTTATTAATAGTATAATTCATCGGGGAAGAATAGAATCGTATCATGAGATAAAATTCGTCTCTTATTCGGCAACTGAATTACAGCGACAAATATAAGAGTTAATGTAAATTGTATAGCTTAAAGATTAACGTTGGGGGAAAACTAATGTCTAATTCGTATCAGCCCGGAAAATGCATACAATAAAAAATATACATTCATATGATTATATTCATAAATATATCGTTGAGAATACTTTCTTAAACGTTTTCATTTTTTTCCACAAAGAGTTACAAGGAATAGAAATGTCTCCGCACGACACAAACGATTCGTCGGAACACACGTATATATCGATGTGTAAATATATCGAAAATCACATACTTTGCACAAAATCTGTACAATCGAAAATGTCATCACCCATCGTTTCGAGACCTGGTCAACTTTACATGTACCGCTTATTACCCTTAAACGCAAAATAAAAAATATATTATTATATACAATAAAAAAAATGTCGTCGCGCTAATAAAAAAATTCCGTTAAATAAACTAAATATGCGGGCACGTTCGAATTCATATATAGCTGGTCAGAAAAAACATTTCAATGCTTCAAAAGCATTTCACTGAAATAATTTTATATTAAATGTCGAATTAATCGATCTTTTAGCTGTAATCATTAAAATAGTTATTTGAACGTCCCCGCCAAAATCTTTAGTTGATTCAACCGTATTTTCTTATCAATCCATAGAAAGGGTGAACTTTATTGCAATAAAAAGTTTTTTTTATTACACAAACGTGATACACGCATAAAATATGTCCGTAGGATAAGCAACTAAATATCTACATCCAGAACAATTATAGCAAAACCGTATTTTAATACCGATTACGGAATAAAATTTTCGACCCAACCGAGTGCGAAATATGATCGATCCATAGATTCGATTAAGGAGCGAGCGCAATCGAAATGTGACGAAAAAACAATATTTCATAACGCGCCCCCGTGTTGAGCAGGGGATGAAACGCTCGTGCCGCAGAACGCTTCGTACCCCCAAGAGTCCGCCGTCGAGCCCCGCGCTACCACGGTCCCATTGGCCCTTGCCGTCGGCCATCTTGCCGAGCGGAGCGATACACCCGTCAACAGGCAGGTGCGCGCGCATCCGAGGGAACTACTTTCAGCGCGTTAAGCGAACAATAGAACCCAGAAGTGTTTCGTGCGCGGTCGTGCTCGTATATGGGTCCCTCATGACTTTTTCTTTCTAACCCACGTTTGTTCGACGACACTGGACGAATGTAAACACTGTTCGGTGCGCGATTAACACGATTATCGAGTGTCCACTGTGATTAATACGTTTGCAACGTGTGATAAATAATAATAAGCATACAATAATAACAACAACAATAACAAATATACGTGTAAATAACATCGGTGCCGTTTCGGTGAGGGGCTTTCGCGAAGGATTGTTTGTGTGAATTTTCGTACGCGCGCGTCGAGTCTCGTCGACACAAAAATAAATACAAGTAAATAAAAAGAAAAGAAAAATAAAATAATCCAAATGACGAATCGACGGCTCGCGCGTTGCTACGGTGTGCGCGGAGTCTAATGTGTGCGCGAATATTGTTCTGTGCGCCTGGGATTTAATTTAACGACGGCGAGATGCTGAGGCCACGGCGATATTTGGATTACGCAGCAGCTGCCGTCGTCCTCGTTTCAGTGCTCCTCGTCGCCGGCCTGCCAACGGTTTCCGGTGAGTTTATATTTTATTGTTTTCGGTAGATTTCCATTCCCACCGCGCACGGGTTACGCAGGAAGAGTTTCAGCGAACGTTCGAGTAAACAACGAGAAAAAAAAATAACGAATCTCGACGTGCATCTTTGCTGCTAGGCAACAGGTTACGCGAGACGCCAGGCGCCGGCGCATTCGCACTTTTACTTCGCTCCCTCGACCGGCGTCCTTGCCTATGCTCGTTGCTTTTTTTCCTGCAAAAAAACAAAATGCTCTTACACGATCCTAATTCAGAAGCGACAAGTGAAATTGCGAGAAAAACGATGAGGACGAATCGGCTACAGAACCGGGATGGCAAACACACTCGGAATTGCATTAGTATTCCATGTCGTCGCCCGACATCGCTGCGTCTGTCTCGTCTACTAACCTTCACGAAAACATACGGCACGGGACTTGATGCCCGGCTGTTGCCTCCCTTCGCCGGAACGACGGTTAGGGGGGAAAACGCAGTCGACTCTCCTCGCTCGCTGTATCCGTTGCGACAGCCGAAAATTCGTACGAGTCCCGGAATAATTGAGCTTCGATCGGGAAACAATTTTTTTTTTTAAACGATTGCGTTTAGGGACGCGAGTTAAAAAAGAACTTCCAATGTAGGCGGATTATTTTTTTTAGATTTTTTTGGGGCATTGAGACAGATGGGCATTTATTCGGCAAGGGAAATTTCATTTCCGTTGCGGGGAAAAACATGTTTTGCGGGTCCTTGACAGCGTTCGGCCGGCCACACGTGGTTCGGCCGCGCCGTCAGCGGTTCTCAACCCAAAGCGGCGATCGAACCGACTCGAGGTTGACGGACACTGAGGGACAGGTGCCCAACCCCGCTTTCCAGGAAGCCAGTCTTCCCTCGTTATGCGAGCTCGCGGACGAGAGTGCGGAGCATCGTGTTTCGTTCGCATTCACGCTAGAATTTTATTTTATTTCATGTTTTTTTTCGACCGGAAAAACATTTCGATTTTTCCGTCGGTCGCAATATGGTTTTGGGTCAAGCTTGAGATTGAAATTTATTGTTTACCACGGGATCGTGATTCGTTGACGGCTACGAGACATATTTATTCCGTTAACAGTCGTTGAATAATTTTTTATTGAATTCGAGAGAAAATTTAGTTCTCTATTGGCATGGCTTTCCGTTTTACTCTTGAGAAAAATATTTTACCGGAAAAAATTTTCTAATTACGATAGAAGACAATGAACGATTTTAAGTCAATGTTGAGCTCAAATTTAACGATGCAGCGTTATAAATTTATTCTTGTCAATATTATCTGTTTTTTATCTTTGAGGATTTTTTTTTTACTTTGTTCAATGTTCATTGCCGTACAACCGTACGGTGATGCGATACAGAGTTTTCTTGCTTCATTTTATTCTCGACAATTATAATCCATTCACTATTCACAAACGTGTATAGACAGTGTCTCGAGAGTATACATTCGCTGAAACGGATTCGCCGTATGGAGTGAATAGAAGAGCTCTCCAACCTCGAGGGCGAGTTGTGACGTAATCCTTTGCACTCCTCCAGGTGCAAGGATTATGCTGTTGCTGGCTGCTGAGAAATACATAGAAATCCACGATCAGATTATTTAAAAGTCCATTCTCGCTATGAGAATACGCCCGAGCAGTTACCACGTGTGGGCGGATAATTAATGCAGTATCTGCATTTTCTCATTTGTAAAAAAAATACACTCCAACTCTTGATTAATATTCCTTGGCATGCATGTACAACAAACGTTATATCATGTCTCGGTACGTATCGCTATTAAATTCAATGCGATCTAACAGCTTCGCTCTCAGTGAGATAAATCGCGGCTAAATCGCAGATAAAATTTGATCCCGAACAAGCTCGCCGATCGATCAGCCAAACAATTCGGAAGAGACAAACAATTGCTCTTTCAATTCAAATAAAATTATCACCACTGCGCGAAGTTTCCTGTCCGGAAAAAAACATCTGCACAAACGTCGCGACTAAATAATGTTGAGGATCGAAAATAAATGCTCTGTCCTTTATTAAATATTAATCCCTTAAAAAGAACACTTTGAAAAATAAAATAAAAGAAAAAAAAAAAAAAAAAAAAAACTGAAAATGAAAATAGCTCATCTGTTAGCAATACATTTTTTTACATGTATGAAATACTTTTAATCCACGCCGGGCCGATAATCCTCGAACAAATGCCGGGATAGCTTTGCGACACGGAAATAAATGCCGTATCCTTTAATAAATGTTTCGCCGCACGATGTCCGTGATATTTGCCTATTTGCCACCGTACATGCATAAGGATAATGTACGAAGCCCAAGAGAGACGGAGAAAGGGGGAGGGGGAGCGGGGAGGAGGAGGATTCGATAGTTCAGAGTCGGTTCATAGCTTTAATTCACAGAACGCCGGCTCCTGCTCCTCGAGCACTTAGAGACACAGTCTCTCGCCTCAGACGTTGTGTGAATCACGGCGTCCATCTCTTTCACTCTTTTATCACCGCCTCGTTCTCGATCGACTCGTTCCTGTACACACACACACATATATATATATATCGGTATATACGTATTATATCGTACAGCGTGTAGTCGGCGCTCGCGGTTGAACAGGACTATATCGCAGATATCCACACACGCGTGCCAAGAGTCACGGCGCGCTGGGGTTATGTGTGGTAGCCGCTCCCGCTCGTACAAGCTCGAACGCGAACGAGGAAAGGGAGGGGGGAAAAGGCAACCGCAAACCTTCATAGACACACCGGTGCGGTCGGATAGCCTCTCCTCCCCCCCCCCCCCCCCCCCCCCCCCCCCCCCCCCCCCCCCCCCCCCCCCCCCCCCCGCCGTCTTCGTGGCTCTGGCGAACTCGGCGAGGATCGCGAGCTGGCTCGCTCGCTCGCTCAGTTACGTTCTCAGGCTTTCTCTTCTCTCCTTAGAAACCGATCCTCTCCGCGCGCGTATCGCCACGCCGGGCTTTCACACGGGACTTAGCAGGCGGACTATCAGCTGCCCCGTACCGCTATGTACCAAATGCGCAAACTCCTCCGAAGTTGCGGGATGGATTTTTTTGCAACCATTTTTTTTTCTTTTTTTTTTTGGCTTGTCATTTTGAAGTCAATTTTCACTTCTTTTGGGGAAAAATCGGCGAGACTGAAGATAATCGGTTTTGTTGATGGGGTAAACCGGAAGTAATTTTTTTTCGGCTCTGACGCGGGTTTTCATACGGGATGTTGAGGTGGGAGTGAGATAAGTGGTCAGAGGTCGATGGGGGAGAAATATATTGGATGTAGGATTTTATAATTTTGTTGCCGAGCGGCAAAAGTTCTCTTACATTGGCAAAATATGAGAAACGTGCGAAAATTCATGAATCCTTACAATTTTATTGCGTCAAATCGAAGAGTCCCAAAATAATGTTGTGGACAAGATAATTCCATGTGTTGTAACGAATATGGAAAATGTGACACACAGGAATGACAGATACTGTTCGCGAATTGACAATAGACACACGATGACGCGATAGAATCGAGATGATAAGACAATTTGGCTGGAATGTCGACTCTGTCAATCAATGATTAATATCCGCCCAAAAAACCAAATCCGCGCGTTATTATTTAGGTCGATTTGAAAGTGGTGACAGAATTGTTATAGTGTTTTTACGTGCTTGTTACTGATCGAATATCAGTTTTGTCCTAATGTCAAATCGGATGTTGGTAACTTCCGAAGAAGAGAACATTCATTCATTTCGGGCCCGGCAAAAATTTCTGACGAACAGTTTCCAGCTTCAGAATCGTCCGACAGCCAATGAGCGAATCGACAAACCGACAATTAACTCTTTATAAGTCACACCTCTACCTGCACTCTTGAAATGTTTTTTAATTCGACTTCCGTATCCAAGTTTAATAATTGCATGCTACATAATAAAAATAAAATGATTAATCACTTGTGGGATTGGCTTTAAGTAACCGGGAAACGTGAAGATTAACGATTTGAAACATAGCAATTATTACCACTTTCAGAATGGTTACAGTATTTTTACGTGCTTGTGACGAATCGAATCGAACCGAATATCAGTTTTGTCCTAAAGTCAAACCGGATATCGGTAACTCCCGAAAAAAGAACATTCATTAATTTCTGGTCCAGCTAAAGATTCCTGACGAACAGTTTCCTATGTATAATACTTTATTGGTAACTCTACTTGCCATAGTCAGTTCGCATTTTGGTCAGAGAAAAAATTATAATTTGGTCAAGGAAAGTTCAGGAACTTTTTCCATTGCCTTTACCGACCGCACGGATCGGAGATATTACACTATACATACACATACACATACATAAATACATATATATACACATAATAGACACGGGGTAGTGAAACCGCTGTGCACGCAAGTATCTCGATATCTCCGCGGCATCTGCTAACTAAAAGGGCCAAGATCTTCCACCGCCGCGACCTCCGTTGCCCGGTCTATACGCTCCTCTCGTGTCCGCCGCTCGGACATTTGCATTCGTCCATCCGGCGTAGCACACAGAAGTCCGCTGTCTCTCCTTCGCGGCTCCTCTCTTTCTCATCGCTTCCACACTTTTCTTCGTCG
The DNA here is from genome assembly GCA_030522725.1 of Ichneumoninae sp. B BG-2022a. Taxonomy (NCBI): domain Eukaryota; kingdom Metazoa; phylum Arthropoda; class Insecta; order Hymenoptera; family Ichneumonidae; species Ichneumoninae sp. B BG-2022a. The sequence goes on from JAPYZD010000567.1 coordinate 39,292, forward strand.
TTTTGGCTTAGACCGAGATCACGTTGCTTCAAACTCTCTCAGCCATCGCTCGAAGCCCTTCGATCTCTCTCGCCGGTCTCTCCCTCGATCCTTTCTACGAGCGCGTAAAACCGCATAATTAAGGACCTTTTCTCAGAGCGGAGCATACATCCATCCGTTGTCCGCCGCGTTTCCTTCCCTTCAACTCGTCCGGCTCTTCCTAAACCCACTGACTTCCCGCTTCGCTTCCTTCACTCTTTACATATAAATATATATCTATATATATATTTATTTATTTTTATTTTTTGCTACTTCGAATCTCAGTTACTTTTTTTTTCTTCTCCCTCGTCTCCGCGTCCTCCGCGTCTCCTCGTCGTTGACTCGCCGGATCGAAAGACCCTCGTAAGCTTTCCGAATGCCGTTCGGCTTGTCTCGGCGAGATATCCGCGAGAGTATCGAGGTAAAGGATCGAGGATTGTGCCGTCACTCAGAAGACGAGACACCGCGAGCCGAGCTGGCCCTTATAAAGTTTACGTACCCAGGCCACATAAGCGAAATCAACAACGGAAAGACGGAGAGGGGGGAGGGGGACAGCGGCTAGATCCATCTGCGCGCGCACCGCATGCAGATTCCTCCCTCGTTTCCTCTCGATCTACCAAACGATTCATCTGCCTCTCGATCCTTCGTGCCCTTCAACCGCGATACGCGTACGTGTTCTTCTTCGTCGGTAATGCTTACACGTCTTTTACTGTTTTTTCTTCTTTTTTTTATCGTGACCGAACAAACGACTCGGAATTCCGCGCTCGATGCCGATCTCCGCTGCGCCTCGAGCGAGTCGCTGAGTAGAGGACTCTTTTCCCGAGCCACATCGCGGCGGAAAACAAACGACGGCCTATGAGAGCGGCTAATTAATTTTTCACGCGGTCAACGAAGCTCGTCACTGCACGGAAGCGTACAGCCTCGCGCTTGGCTACGCTGCGCGCTGCTCGCTCGCACGGACACGGCTTGTTGCACCGTATTACACGCTCGCACGATGGAACGGACCTCTTACACGCTCGGGGATTCACGGATTCTCGACATTTTTTTTTTTTATGAAAATGATTCGTTTATTTTTCTGAATACGTATGAATTTTTTCAGATTTTTAAGTAATCGTTGATTTTTGTTCTCTAAAAAAAATCAAAAATCAACGATTACTTAAAAATCTGAAAAAATTCATACATTTCAATTATTATTATGCAAAATTAATCTTCTCAGTACCTTTAGTATACATGCTTTTTTTCAGATTTTTACACCATCAAGAAGTACTTGCAATTTTCTCTTA
>JAPYZD010000568.1:0-34905 GCA_030522725.1 Ichneumoninae sp. B BG-2022a
CCCACGGCGCCGGTCGAGAGTACACAAAAAAAAAAAAACAAGAACGTTTCAGGCGATTGGAAAATCGCGATCTATTACGTTGCGTCAACGGATACCGAGGGAGAATCTACGTAGGTAGATCTCCCGTGAATGACGTACGGTCGCGGAACCCAAGAAAGTGACTGTCGTCGCTGGTCGTCACGACAGGAATATTATTAAACGGTCGGGTGTTATGTATTATCCTGTATACGTGCATCGGACCTACGCGTAAGGCCAACCTACGCCCAGCGCAATTTTTCCATCTAATTTCTAATTCAAGGATGACAGCTTGGCCAACAAGTAGGTCATGTACCCTGAGGGGCTGTGTACAGGGAGCACGTAGTATCGACACGGGGTGGGGGGAGAAACTCGATACAGATCTTTGAGCTAGAACACAGTCAAAGAATCTCTCGGGCAATGCCCCGTCGGGCGAGAGCGAGCACGTTGCACGACAACGACGGTTGAGAACGGTTGAACGAAAGAGGGGAAGGGAGGGGGGGAGACAGAAGGCAGACGATTTATCGTACGATCGTCGTTATGCTTCAACGAGACAACACTCACCTTCTCCTGTCGTCAGGGACTCCGGCCGAGACCCGTAATGATTTCAAACGGGCGCACCGTTGACTCAACTCCATGCCTCCTTCACCAGGCACGCACTATCGACGAGAAACCCGGAAAACACAACAAAACAAAGAAATAAAAAAAAACTAATAAAAACAACAAAACACTCACGCACGTTGTTCTTTCGTATGTATTTTTTTTTCTCTGGACGAGCTTCGACGAGTCTTCAGCGTGGCCGAGACAACTCACGTCTCCGCATTACATTTTTCTCACGGCATTGAAATACGAAGTTTTCTCAATCTCGGCAACGACAACGACACCTCGATTCTTCTATCGCGATGCCTCGTAGTTTACTTACTGCTACTGGTTTCTTTTTCCTCCTTTTTTGTATGTGTGTGTATGTGTTTTTTTTTGTTTCTTTTCACAAGGATGAAACGTCGCCCTGGAACTTGTTGTACACACGCGTTACGTGGCCGGTCACTTTATCGCACGAGGTCAACGCGAACGTAAAAAAAGAGAAGTTGACGCGATCGTGAGAGAGGTGAGGCCGGTCTGTGGATGAGGTTTTAAAAATAAAAGCTCGGGAATAGATCAAACGGCGTGCGACACGGTTCCAGACGGGGTAAAAAGTGATCGTCGGCGGCGGTAACAATATTCGCGTTAAATACCGTGGTGTGTAGGTATACCCCGAGTAACTACATAACCGTGTGCGCGAGTCGGCGAAAGGCCAACGACGACTGAAGCGCCGACTGGAGGCGGCCCGAGGCAAGCGCACGCCATTTTTGCGTCCGTTGTATACACGGTGACCAAAAAATTTTCATCAGATATGTACTTTTTTTGTTTTCATCGGATCTTTCGTTCGCGGATCTCCGCGTCGGATTTTCTCTGGGAAAACCGTTGTTTAATTATTCACGCGGCGATTTTAATGGAACACTCCCCCGAGAGGTGCTTTTCTCGCGCGTTTTAACCGCACGGGTTTTTTTTTTACTACTCCCTTCGCCTTTTCGTACTCTCAGGCAACAACACACCGGCAAGCTCGGGGGAGCGAAGGGGGGAGGATCGAGAGGCTAACTTTTAATTCAACGGAAAAAAGCACTCTGTATCCCTCCCCCTTCCCTCGCTTGGTTTTCCATCATTCTCGAGTGCTTCAGTAATGAGTCGAGTCCCGAGGTGCAACACGCGTTCGCCTCGATATCCGCTGTAACTCGGTCGTAGATTTTTATTTACAAACGAACCATAAATCGTCCGGCAAACGGTGTTGAACACCGTGAATTCCGTGTAGACGGGCGGAGTGCGATTTTCCGGGGGGCGATAAACTCCGGACTCCCAGGTACGATAGTTATTCTTATTTTTCGAGATGCGATTTGTGTAGCCGCAACCGGGTTCCGTGTATATACCAGAAAACACGCCCGAACGTAAATCGGGAAAATCTCGATGTGCGCGAATAAGAAGCGCCGGAAACGATAAAGTTTGTGTGCGGTTCCGTGCGTAGCTCAATCTTCGTTGCCGCGCTATATATTATTTAGTGAGAAAAACCGTGGCGATAAAAGAGGGGCACGTGAGTGTCGAAAGAGAGAGAAAGAGAGAAAGAGAGAGGATATGTACGTTATTTATTCAACGACGAATTGGCGCCACTTGCCCCTGTAAACGCTGCAACCAACTACAGTCGTCGAGCGATGCAACCCACCGCGCTCTCTGACGATTCCGATGGAATGAATAATAGAGTAAACAGTCTCGGTGGTAAGTGCCGTCCGGTTTAACTACGTGACGTTTTCTCTTCTGGCTATCACTCCTGCTTTTTCCTATTAACCCAAACTGAACTTCGTTCTTCGCCTCGAGTCTACACAATCTTAAATCTCGAGAAAGCCCTCGCTCTCGTGACTCAACTCGGACAGGCGTCGTTTGCGACGATCGACGCGAATCTCTCGTAAGCCAATGCTTGAAGCAATTTGTCGTTGTGCGTTGGATCTATTATTTCGTCGAGTTTCGCAACGATAACAGGTACAGTCTTTCGATATTGCGTCACTAGGTCGTGGGGCGTCGCGAAATTCGATTGATCGACGTTCGGCAATCTCTCGCCCAACCAGCGACGCACTTCCGCTGGAAACTCGTCGTCGATTGAATAACTCCCGACCAGAGACTCTAACTGGCGATTGCAAAGATCCGATATCCGGAGAGGCTCGAATATTTCGTAGTTGTAACACTTGTTGAATACCTGAGAAAATCATTTTTCGTAAAAAAAATTAATACAATTTTATGTGGGTGTAGATATATATATTTATGTATGGGGCATTCCCGACCATTTCGACCTGGGTCTAACACTTCATATCTTGGATTGGGCCCGCGATTTTTTATATAACTGATCAAAGGCACTCAAATTTTGTTTACATTAAAAAAATGGTTTATAATTATTTAAGATTAAAAAAATGAACTTACCGATCGCGACAATTTGAAAATCTTATGTCATGTATAAAAAGTTTTAAGACCCGAACCGCAGTGAGCCGGCATAACCTTCTATTTTTTATTTTATTTTTTTCGATAAAAACCAGTGAAAAAATTTACAACAAAAAATCCGTCGATTATGGATTATCGCTTGACCACTTTGATATCCAACATCAGATTTTTCAAAGTTTTAGATTGTGACGATGAATAAGTTTATGAATTGTTAAAAATCTAATAAAAATCGGAGTGCTTTTGAGACTCATTTCAGTCATATAAAAAATTGCGGGCCCAATCCAGGATGTGAAGGGTCAAAATGGTTGGGAATGACACATATAATACATCTTGAGCAAAAATAAAAGTCAACTCACGTCGGAATCGTCCATCTCGTAATCAGCATCCCCCGACAACGATGTACTCCATACAAAAAGAGCGGCGAAAACAACGCTCGGCTCCGAGATCATAGATCGACAAAATTTTTCGAAAAATGTATCCATTATACCGAAAATACATTCGAGCCTCGTGGACGGTTCGATCTTACAGACTACCAGGGACGCTTGAGTTCTGACTTCTGTGTTGTCATCGACGAGTAAATTCAAAAGAGACGTCCACCAATCTAACGATAAACCTGTAAAAATCGTTCGGTCGATAACTCCATAATTAACTGTCTCTAATTTTTGACGTTTGCGAATTTTACTCACAGTAATCTGCATGCGAATTTTTCGGTTCGACAAAAAGATCGCGCATAACGGTGGAAATGGCTATTCTGCAGCCGGCATCCGCCGAGCCCATCCACGTGTTATCCAGGAATGTCTTGTAGATAGTCCGTTTGTAGTCGACAGATAAATATTCCTCCTGAATGAAAAACAGAAATATATCAATTAAACATTATTTTTATCTCGGGAAGATAGGTACTCATTTTTTTTTGTTTAGATAATTAATAAACGTCACCTTGTAACTCTGCGACAATTTTCGGTAAGCTTTGCCGAGTAGTCTCATGAAGCTGGGGCTCTCCTGAGAGTTTCCATTTTCCATGTGCGACACGAGAACAGTAACGACGAAACTGCACAGGCTGTTGAGACTGTGACTGTTCAACTCGAACGGGCCGTCGCCCTCGTCCGATTCAATAAGAACCGTGTACAAAAATTCATAGACGACGTCTTGCAGGTCCGGGTCCAAAATTTTACCGATGATATTGTTGAGCGCCACGAATATCGCGATATCGATGAATTTATTCGAAGTTTTGTTGATTATTCCGGCCACGCCTGACCATCCGACGATCTGAACTTGAACGTTGCCGTGCGAGAGAATCGAATTCCACGTTACAGCCAGCGAGTCGGAGCTCTTGTCCCGATGTTTGTCCGGGAATACCCGATGCTCCATCGCGGTAACGAAAAGCTTCGCTACGGCGAGCTCGTAGATCTCCCGACCCGGGCGTTGTTTAAGTATCTTCGACATGTTCAAATGTGGCACCAGACGATCGAACGCATTCTCCAATTCGACGAAGTCACCACCGGTTTTCACGAGCTCGCGTAGAGCCGTTACGTAAGCCGTTGCCAATGGAAAGCAGGCCGATCTGTCGTTGTTGCTCTGGAGGTTCTCCACGATCCAGCGTGAACCGGCGAGAAAGCAATCGACGCGAATTCGTGAGACATCCTTTATCGTGAATTGCGGGCTCCTCATTATCTCGAGAATTTGAAGCATGTAACCGTGAAGAGCGTTGAAAGACAGGCCCCCGGTTCGGCCCGACAAAATCTTCTCGAATAGCTCGACGACAAAAGTGTGCACTGTTTTCTCCGTCAACAGAGGCACCAAGGCTCGCGCCGCTAACTCCCGTGTCTTGTAAACTTTGCTCTTGGCGCATGCCGAAACCAATTTGATAAATTCTTCGATCTATAAAAACAAAAGTAGCGGTCGATTATTATTATTGTCATTAGTATTATTATTGCTAATATTTAAAGAAAGTAAGTTTTACACTTTTTAAATCTGCTTCTATACAGATGCTCTTCACGTAAAAACGTTCGAATCGATTTTGTTCTTGAAAATATTAATTGACTCTGCTTCAATTGCATCCACTGGTAACGCCATCCACGCGTTAATAGTTTGAACGAGCAATCGGCACATTTGTTAGGTGGAGAATAATGTTACCCACTCTTATCATAAATCAACCAACTACCTATATAACATTTGTGAGTGCAAAGTCGGTTGATTTATTATAAGAGTGACTATGAATTAATATAAAAATTGTATAGAAACAAAAGAGTGCGGAAATAAGGGTTTAAAATAATTGATTATTATATGTAAATGTAGGAAGAAATACATTTCTGAAGAGCACCAGCAATTTGGCCGAGACGTCAAAGTGAAGATGTAAGAGTACGCTCATTACTCTCCACCTTACAAATGTGCCGATTGGCTGTTCGTAGCTGTAGTTAAATAAAAAAATGTCTGTTCATGGACGGTTACAATTTTATCTCAAATTTGTATTAAATTAGCCCGTTTTTTTTTTCAAAATTATATTACTAAACGTACCTTCCATTTGGAGTCTGCGTCGTCAGAATTAAAACTAGGATAGAGTCTTGACAAAAGAAGCAGGATAGATTGAACGCTAGGTTTTATGAGAGTATCGCTCGAGTCGACGAAAGCTTGCAGCTCGTTGAGCATGAAGGGCAGAAGGTTCGGATACCTCTCGAAGAATATGCGTCCGGTCATTTTATTGTGCAGGGTCAAGTTAACGTGATCCTTGGTTCTCTGCACACCGAAGATTCGTGTTATGAGAGAACTGAATAACAACGTGGCGGCGTTGCGTTCCTGCGATTAGAAAAAAATCAACGACAAATTCCAAGCTTGCAGATGGCTTATAAAATAAAAAAAGAAATGTTGGACGCACCGCCCAAGTTTTCCCATCGTAACTCCTAATCGCAGCGCTCAATCCATCTGCAGCGTAAGTCCTCGCCAGATTGCCGAGTTGCGCGTGCTTGAACAGAGCTCGGAGGATATTCAGAGCGTGAGTCTTTATCTCCGTTATAGTTTCGTGATTAATCTTATTGTTCGAGCCATCGAGGCTCTCGTCATTCTTGTTGTCTGTGTCTTGCAGATCGGAAAATATTGTTTCTTCGTACATGAGAGATTTAGTCTTTGCCGATATTTCACTACCCTCCTCGAGGTCGGTGAAGCCAAGTAAGATTTTCATTATCGAATGAAACACAGCTGCTGAGGGATTGCTTTGAACGAATGGATCAGAAGATGCGAGAGCCTGCAAAAAAGGCAAAAAAAATCTGATTTGATTTCAAATACGATAGCATCGAATCGACAGTAACAATAACTATACCTGCACCATGAATGGAACACCCGCGCTTCTCCTCGTCGCGCACAACTTGGCATTACCCGGTGACAATCCCGAGACGGCGAGCAGCAAATGATGAAGCCAAATTTTCGGTAGCTTCTTCAGACTCTCTTGATTCAATCTCCACAGTCGAGTGCACAATTGTCCGAAGCCGACATGCGCCTGTTCGAAAGCACCTCTGTGTTTCGTCTCGAATAGAAGAGTTACGAAATGCTCACCGATCTGTACCAACTGCGTCTCGTTCAGAAGACCCGCGGCAGCCTTTTCACCGACTATCGGTGACTTTGCTGACAAATATCCGAAGAGAAGACTGACTTCCTTGACGGTTCGCCACGAGCAGAGAAGCACCATTTGCGGTGTGACCGTCGTGAAGCCCGTTTCCGGAACGGGGTCCAAAGTGTTCGACTCCATGTCCATTGGGAAATGTCCTTCCGGTGACGAATTGTTGACGATCTGTGAGACGGCGTGATTCAGACGGAAAGAGATCTCGATCACTTCGCCAATCGTACGGGTCCATGCTTCGGGATTTTGCTTGACAACTCTCCTGTTTATGGAAAAAACCGAATTCGAATGTCAATTCAAAGTGACGGAGATAACTTTGAAGTTTGATTTTTCGAAGATTTTGTTTTTTTATTTACCCGAGATTGCAGGTGCCGAGTAGATTTCTTATGCAGAACAGATAGCCGTAGAGCGAGTGTTTACCGGAAGCCGCCACGATGTTTTCTTCGGCTAATTTTAGCGGGTCCTGAAAAACCATCTCTGTTTTATGCATCGATACGTAAATTACACAGCAGGAGGTAAAAAAGTTTAGTACATTCAACAAAAATCTCTCGTCCAAAAATATCCACTATAACTTTTCTGTAGTTAAAAATACAATTCGGCGGAAGGAAATGAAAAAATTATGGACCCTTAATGGACAGACGTTCGTTGAATGTATTAACCTTCTTTACAGGGCGAAAGATAATTTTTCTTTCAACTTACCTTCAAACGATCTACCACGATCGCAATCAATCGCAGAGTTGCTTGTTCGGCAGTTTCCGCGGGTAGATCTTCGAAATTCGTATAACTTGAAAGTACATCCTGTATTACAGGTGACAGCAGACAAATTTTCAGCATGTACGACGCAGTTATACTGTCGATCGGTCTTATGCAATTTCCCAGTTCCAGAGCCACATTGATTATTTCGCGGACTCTCGTCGGGTCGTCCAATCCAAAGAGACGTGGATCGATGCCTCTCGCAATTTTGTATATTGTCTCTTTGTTAGTCTCGTAAGTGTCGAGCAGAAGACACTCAAACAGTTTGTCCGCTTGCTCCTTGCTCCAAGCCGAGTCCCTGAATTCCTGCTCCAAAAATTCTTGTCCCAGTTGCAGCATCTGCAAGCTCGAACGCTTGCGGATGTGAGTGGATCCAGGACAGAGACCCTGGATGCAAATTTCACGAAAATTTAGAAAAAAAATTCTGTAGATATGTATATGAACCAGAGATTCCTCAGCCATCCGAGCTGCTTCCTCTCGAAGTTTCTCGTACAGCTCGTAAGCGGTGTCAACTTGGTTCTCGCATTCTCTGATCTTCTCATCACGGGCCACGTGCCGGCGCAGAACCGCTAGGCTCTCCTTGATACGTTTTAGCGCCTACAGCAAAGAAAATACAAATTAACTTAAAGAAAATAAGTGAATGACATTAAAAGGTCTACTGTATTATTGTAAAATTGTATAGTTCCAGTATATATATATATATAATACAAGATAATACAATTGAATACAATTTCTGAGAAAAAACTTTTTAAATAAGTGATAAATTTAATTATCTACGATACAAGCTATAATTTTATTTCTCATCAATGTTTACGGGATTGTACATTGCGTACTGCTAATGTTCGGGTTACCTTTTTGATCAGCGGCACATATTCCAATCTCTCCCCCAAATTGTATCTCAGAAACTTCGTCACGATGTCCAATTCGATTTTGCTGAAGGCCTGCGTACTTTTCTTTGACTCTACCAAAACGGCAAGCGTTGCGAGTCTTATCTGTGAATTTAAGAGAGGCTAGACGTTGGCGGCAGCTATAAACTTACTGATAATATTTTCATTCAACGATACCCACTTCTTCTTCGTGATGCCGCAGACACGATTCCAGCACGTCATACTCCAATCTGTTTCTCCAGAGAGTCTGCTGATTGGCGACGCTCTCCTCATCATCGAGTTCGCCGGCGTTCTTGAGAGTTCGCAGTTCCTTCAACAATTGCAACAAATTCTCGTCCATTGTATCGGATAAATTGATCACCGAGGAGCTGTCAGGAGACATGTGTTTTTCTCTGACTTTTCTGAGCTTCTGCTAAACTCGCACCATGGGGAACATAACCTTCTAAACCTACTACTGCCGACATGCTGCCATCTTGCGTATCGAAATGAAATATTTTCTCTGTAGGTATTTTTATCTACAGGTAAAAATAAATCTTGGTGTAAACCCTTTTTAAGGGCATATGGTATAGACTCAGTCGATAACCAATCGCCTTCCCCGTTTTCTCCAAAACGACTGATACGACGAGCAAAAGCAAATTAGGTTTTCATACTTATATCTGTTGACTACAAAAACTTAATTTGATTTTAGTCGAGGAGTCAACCATCACGGAGAAAATAGGGAAGACGATTTGTTACCATTGGAGCATCGATACGTCTTATCACATGCCCTTAATGCCTGTTTGTTCAACGAAACATTTTTTCTATTACGAAGCACTGATTCCAAATTGATTTCGCATTGAGCATTGATTTTTTTTCCGTTTCGTAAAATCTGTTACAATGAGTGAAATCGATTTTTGTTAAAATTTTTTTTCGTCGTTCGTTCTTTTTTATTATTCACACGCAAAGTATGCACGATATTCACGTCCAGCGTATAGGATAAATTGATTACAGTAGAACCTCGATTATTCTAACCCGTCGGAACCGGGACCAGTTCGGATAATCGGAAAGCACATTTTTTTACGGCATTATAACACTTGTGTAAATACCGCATATAGAAATGAAATAACGGTATATGTTAAACTTCAAAATATTATTATTTGAAGTTTACTTCTTAACGAAAACATCATTTGTTTTCGTAATATATCGATATCTGAATATTTCTTTATCCGATCATGCATATTTTCGATATATATCACTATGCGCTCATTTCCGAATCAATATTTCTATTTCTATGATTCTGTATACATTTAAGTATGTTTTCCTTTCATATAATTACATATTTCGTTATGTGATCGTATAAAAACTTGTATTTCGCTGTAACATTTGGAAAGGAATATGAAATATATACAGTAGAAGGCAGTTGAAGTGGAACACGATATTTTTCGCCAGTTTTGGTAAAAGTTGGATCCTTTCACGTATACATTCGCCAAAATCACCTTGTTCCACTTCAATTGCCTTCTACTGTATATTAAATGCTAAGAATCAAAAGGACGGAACCCATATACTTTAAGATAGAGATTACGCTTTTTTATTTTTTCGCTGTTGATATATTTTGCGTCCCTTTCCGAATGTCTGAGGAAATTTTTTTACACGTTCAATTCCTATAATACCATATCCTTTAATATTTTCGGGCAGAGCTGCAGAAGACACAATCTCAAAAAAAAAAAACGTGAAAACATACATTGTCAAATAGAGTCGTTGACGCATGGAACGCTCCGCGAAATCGAGAAACCGGTTCAAGAACATGTTAGACGCACACATGTTTAGGTAACGATATAGTACAAATTTATTTATATAGATGCAGATTTTTATATTTCTTTTTATATATAGATTGCAGAGTTTTATTTGTAAACTTTTTTTCTGTAAACTGAAACATTTGTTTCTTCTTCAATATCTCTAAATATTCAGTTGCGTCTGAATTTGGAAAGAGAAGTGCTAGCTATAGAAATCACAATAAATTATACAGATAAATAACTCAGTATTTATTTCCGGTCTTATCTTTTTGTTATCACAACGTATAATAAGTATTATTATTATAAAGATATTATAAGGATATTTATGTCGCTTCATCAACATCATATCAGAACATAAACAAACTGATACAGTGTCGATACAACGTCGCATTTGTTGACGACAATCATAAAAAAATAAGTGGAAGTCGTTACGGATAGAAACGTACAGAAACTGCTACGTTCCCTGATAGACAAGCGCCACAAAAAGTAGCTATATTGGCGCGATACTTGTTACATGTCGCAATTATTGCGCCCACTGCTACTTTTTGTGCCACTTGTCTGTCAAGTTTTATGCTGATTCATTCGACCTTTTTTAAAAGAACATATAAAAACGGACATATTTTCAATACGGTTACCCGGAAAATCTCGGATACAACATTTTGCGTACACCGACGGATAGAGCTCTTTTCGCAGCACACTCCGGGATCCGGATAGAAAATCACAGATTTCTGTACGGACAGGAACGTATAGATTACTGGTGCGATTCAATAACTAAATATGTGAAGAGAAAATTGCGGAAGTCGTTACGGATAGAATAGTATACAAAACTTTCGCGTCTAAGCCCATTCCTGTGATCCTTTTTTAAAACGAATAACGAAAAAATGAAAACGATCCTTATAAAAATGAATAAGTCTACGATACGGTCACGCGTATTAACTCTGATGTGATACTTTGCGTATACAAAAGGATACAACATTCATCTGTTATTTTGAACGCCGGATATAGCGGAAACAAGTCGTATTAAAGCGTGCAAGTTATGCATCCGTTTCTATCAGATATTTTAAGCAGGGACAGTAATTTCGTATCGGGCCCGAATTCATCTTTTTCTCAAAAAATGAGCACCATTGAATAAAGTTAATTTGAAAATTGCATCTATCTCTCTCACACTCATGGCCCCGTCACGTAACTTTCACTTCACCTTAATAGACAGGTCGCGGCGCTCACTGAGCAAAAGCGTGCCACGATTGAAGGCAACATGGCGACCAGCTCAGGTCGGTCTTATCTACGCATGCGCAACCCGCGGTCGTTTCTCCACTCCACGATTATAACCGAATCTACTCACCTATCAATTTAAATAAATCAATTCTATAAAATAAAAAATAAAACAAATAAAGTTTGAAGGTAAGCCTAAAAAAAGAAACAACAGTATTCAATGTGTATTTGAATATATGATTCCAATTTGTTAAGCGCTAAGTCTGTTTTTTTGACAGGTCTCTGCTTTTTCAAATGTTTGTTTCTTTGCTGCGAATGTTGTCATTCGTAAATAATATCCGATGGCATACAACAAGATTTCTGTTCCATATTGTGTGCAAGGGATCTAAAATTTATATTTACACGATACTCCGAGTTTTAATGTACTGGGCATGCGCGGACAATAATGATCATAATTCGGCTTGAGTTGGTCGCCATATTGGGTTCATTTCGAGCACAACCCATAGAGCACGAATCTCTTAATGATCAATAAAAGATGTTCTTTTAGAGAGGTCTTTGCGACCTGAAAGAAGACGGCTTTTATATGTCTGAACTTCTATTAAACTTGTCCGATACATTTAATCATTAAGGCAATCTTGAAAAGACCTCTTTTATTGAATAATGAGAGCGCCATAAAGTCTATAGTAAAAGAATTGAAGACAATCAGAAAGAAAGTTTAAATTTCAAATTTTTATACCGTTTCATTATAATGTTCCTTTATTCGCGAAGCTTCATCCAAGAGAAAGCATTTTCTATTTTTTTTGGTTTCTTTATCGAGGAAAAGCTTCGCGTATAAAGAAACATTATGAGAATCGATATAAACATTTCAAATTTCAACTTTGTTCTTATGTATTTATTTTCAATGCCTAAGAAACAGCATAATATTCGATGATTTATCAAAGAGGTTTTTTTGTGTTCACAAAAAGAAATTCCTTAACATCTCAGTTTTAAGACATCCAGAAGAAGTAAAAAAATTACGCACTAAACGTTTTTCGAAGGACCATTAGATAACAAATTGCATAATTTTGAGATAACATATAAGTGACTGAAATTTTTTAGGACCGATATATAACCACTTTATGTCATCTCAGTGCTATGTGGGAACAGGCTCCATGCGGACGGTATAATAAAAGTGCCGCGACCTATTTATAAGACCGTGGTTCGGATAATTGAGGGTTCGAATGATCAAGGTTCGGATAATCGCGTTTCTACTGTGTCGACGAGCTGTCAAGAGACATCCGTTTTTTTCTGACCCTAGGGAACATAACCTACTAAACACCAGTGCCAACATGCTGCCATCTTGCGTATCGAAATCAATTACTTTCTCTGTAGGTATTTTCTATTTATTTGCAGATATTATAAAAACGCCTAATATTTTTTTTTATTAAGTACTTGGTGACGAGACGCTGCCCTGTTTCTTGATAAAACTTTTTTTTGTCGCACGTTCTTTTTATTCACACACCAACTGTCCACGATTTTATACGCAAATATCAATGAGTTTCGTCGTGGACGTGGATCGGTTACGTTGACGGAGAAATTATTGTATTAATAATGCATTTCTTACTCAAATGTATTTGCGTCGTTCATTCATTTATCCAGTGATAAAGGCTTCACGCTCGCGAGCTCGAGAAGGTTTGCTAACGATTCGACACTCTTTGGCATATCGACGAAAGTGACGCGGGTAAACCTGTTGGAAGACTTAATTAAGGCCACACTTGAAAACGATGTTACATACTTTAAAGGAGTTTATAGTCATTCTTTCAGGGAGATATAAAAAAAGCAAAAACCTGTTGCGTTCTCTACAATCCTTAATACCATACACAAATATACGACATCTCCCTAATTCATATACTATACATATATATTCTTAATTTCGTAATCGCATACTATTATGGTGCATGGAATTTTTATGTGTCCCTGGGAAAGACACGTGTATATCACAACGAAACTAAATGGAACTTCGTGTTCAGTACTTTTTTTCTCAAAATTATTTTTGAGAAAATGTTTTTGTCATGATCTACAGATGCATTGCCTGATAATCTTTGACGTTGAACTTTTGTGTATTCTCCCCGAGAGTTCATTTTCGATGCATTCGTACTGATAATGGTGATGATATAGTGTGCTCACGAAATTTTCGTATTTTTGTTGTTATTATTATTATTACTACTATTATTATTATTATTATTAATATTATTATTATTATTATTAAGATATTTTGAACTTGGGTGAGACATGGGGAAGACACGTTGCTTCCATATTCTGTATTGAAATAAATAAAAAATAAAAGAGAAAATTGGACGAATACCAGACGCAGAGGTATCAAGGCTAAGAAACTATAAGACTGCAATAGGTAATTGGGACTTAGAAAAAAAGAGAAAAAATGGGAAGGATGACGCGCTGCAATAAGACTAATAAGACGGCAATTAAAAAATTCAAAGCCGCGGAAACAACTTGGTTGTACGGTGTTGTTAATTATTACCGTTTATGGTATCTGACAATGATCTTGTATACATTGCATTATAACATCAAACACCTCGGGGTCTGAAATTGTCCGTAAACCGACCGAGCCCTTTATGAAACTGTTTTCCTTTCTGCCCGGGAGGCACATATGTGTTTGGGATTCTGTCACGACAATGAAAAAATGTTATCTGAATATCTTTTCTTGGGACATCGATTCGACTTTCCATAGTCTTTGGACTCTGCGTTTTATTTTATTTTTAAAAATCTATTTCTCCTGCGACGATAATATTGATGCGACGAAGTGCACTCAATAATTTTTCACTTCTATGAGGGGAGAGCGGAGCATTGCATTTTTAAAAACGCAATTTGACATTCATTTTAGACTGTACCATTTTGCCCCATCGATACATCTCAATAGTTGGTCCCGTTTTGCCCCGTCCTCCCCCACCTGATTTTTTTTTCTCGCTGGCTCGATACAAACGCGTACGGATAAAAAAGTCGACTTCGGAAATTTTATGGCTGTCGTCACGAATGAGTACGCGTAAAATGTGGGCAAAGTATATGGAAAAAAAACGAATTCTTTCATCCATTCTCGTAATACGGCGGATGAATCTTTGATGTATACGGGAGGCAATTGCTTCCAAATTGGCGATAGTCGCCTCTGGTAAAGTTTCGTAATAGATATAGTTGATCGGTAATATATCCGAGAGCCAGTTTACAACGTGGTGCTAGCCTATGAATATATGAGTTTAATATATTATGCAAGGTATACCCGGCTCGTATGTTCAATCTACATAGAGCGCAAGCGACATTGCGTGTATATAAGTTCCGCGTGTGAATAGAGGGTGGAAGAGACGGTCGATGGAAGCCAAGTTCGACGGCCAGGTGGAAAGTACGCTGCTCAAGTTTCTTATTCACACGCCGGACGCGACTTTTTTTTTGTAAAAAATGAATATTGATTGCAATAATAACAATTTTTTTATAAAGTATAAGAAAAATACCCGATTAAATAATTTTTCTTTTTCTTGTTTGCGATAAAGAATTTTAATTAGCTTTGTGTATAAGTTACGTAATTAATTATTAACTATTTTAACGGTACCTCAAACGCTTCTGCAGAAAAATAGAAGTTTCGAAGTTAAAGAAAAAGGTAAAGAAGACCGCGCTCGCGGAATATCCGCTACGAGTCTAAATAAATTCTTTCCCGATGTTCGATAAATTATCGTCGGATTTGAAATGTTTCGGATGAATCTCACTCTCGTGAACAATAACCATTACGCAGTACTGGTAATGCAATGATACATCACTGATACGTGAATCGCGATAACACCCACGCAAACATGTGGTGCATTCGAGTCATGTATTCGTGCAATAAAGCATACGTACAGTGTGCCGAGGGGAGTTGATGGACGGCAGAGCCGGACGAACAGCGGGCTTCATCGTCGCAGTAGTAAAACAAAACTTCAATACGCAGTAGCTAAACATTGCAGCTCGGACTTTCGTCGGCCGTGAAATATACACTTTCACGTGTATCCAGACAATTTTGATTTTTTTTTTTTTTTTTACGAACTTGTCTGACGAATTCGTTTAAAAGCTCCTTCGGCCGATTGTCGCGACGGCGATGATGCTGCCCGTGGATGCGGTAGGAGGTGAACGTGGAAGTGGTGGCACTGTTTCCCGACGATTGGTAGCGAGTTCTGTGGCGAGATCTTCGGCAAGAGGGTCACCACGCGAGCAATAGTGGGTAGTTCACTTTAGTCGTCGCTGGAATAACGTACGGGTAAGATTAGCAGGCGCACACAACGATATATTTACACAACTATATTTTTTATAACGACGATGTTATCATTAAAAAGAAAATAAAAACGGGATTATAATTTTAATAATAAATGAAATCGGCTTTACAATAAAAAAGATGAAAAAGTCGTTATCATTTTTCAATCGAAACAACGTTACAATTTTTATAAAAACGACACTATAGTTTTTATATGAAAACAGCGTCGCATTTTTTAAAATTTTGATAATTTTTGTAACTAAATCCGTCGCATTTCTCCGTGATCAGTTGATTCGTCAATTTAATCCGTTCGAGATCTGTTTCTGTGCGCGGTTTGTTGTTGTTTTTGTTCTTAGCGCACGAGGAGCTCAGCCGCGTGTACTTACGGTGTGTCGATTATTTAACGAATTATCATAATCGGCGAGAAAGAAGGCAGAAAGCCTGTTTGGCCTGCAACGAAAGCGAGAGATTCCTTTCGCTTTCGTGCTGTACGAAGGCTCGCGGCGAACCGGCGATTCCTTCCCTCGCCAGAGCATTTGAGGGCACTCGATCGAGAGGCACGCGTCCGAGTTATACTTGATACATATGTGAACCTCGCTACGGCTTGCGTGAGCGATTTTTTGTTTGTTTATTTTTCGGGTTATATTGTTTGTGAATAAAAAGCGTAGTCGGTTCATTCGTTCGTCGGACGTGTTAAACGAACGTCGCTCGAATTTCGTACATTTCACACACAGACCCGAGTTACCAGTAAGTTGACGAATAGCTTTGTTTACGCGCTGCGTTTACGAAGTACGCTCGAACAGCGTCGCCTCGATTATTAACGAACGGTCACGAGTTCGTTTTTTTACGGAGCGTTTTTTTATGACGCGTATTGAACGCCATCCCATTTTTGATATCTTTTTTTTTCTACACTGCGCATGAGAGACATTAAAATTGTTGTCGTGAAATATGTTAGTCTATTGGGCAATCCAGGGAAGGAAAGAAAAATGTATTCTCTCGTTCAATATAATTTATTTTCACTTAAAAGAAAATGAATTTGATTTTTTTTCTACTGCCGATCACCATCGGTT
Organism: Ichneumoninae sp. B BG-2022a; assembly: GCA_030522725.1. Lineage (NCBI taxonomy): Eukaryota > Metazoa > Arthropoda > Insecta > Hymenoptera > Ichneumonidae > Ichneumoninae sp. B BG-2022a. The sequence goes on from JAPYZD010000568.1 coordinate 16,608, forward strand.
ACAGCTTGTTCTTAAAAAATGTAGTCTATTGTGCAATCCCGTGGAAAAAAAGAAATGTCGATCTTTCGTTCAATGTAGTTTTTGTTATATTCTTTTACTGCGCATAACCGAGAATTAAATTTTTTCGCAAAAGTTTACTCCATTGCACAATCTCGTAGAGGACAAAAATATGTAATTGATCATTATTCTTCGTGCGTTATACTGACTAAAGAGCAAACAAAAAATTCTTGACTGCTATTATTATATTTATTATACTATATAGTATATTATTGGTTTCGTCGGATAGAGAGAATGCCGGCGACCTTGAGACGATTTCGCCTTTTTCGAATGATCGTGTAATCCTTTCTTAACACTATTGTATGACAAAAAAAGTCTTGCATTATGCAATAATATCAATAAAAATAACAAGTCAGAACAGGCAAGTAATTTTTTTCGACCGCGTTCTGCAATTAAAATTTTTCAATTTATCTCGATTAATTCCACGGTACGAATTTATCCCGAGTCCGTCTCCGTTCGGTGAGATCCACATATTATTACATAGTTCTATCGCTATACGCGGTATCAGGTCCGCCGTGAAATGGACCACGCACGCGCATACGCTGTTGCCACCGAGATCTTCAGAAATTCGCTGCACGCGATATTTGCGCAAGTGAGTCTATCGCGCCCGGCGACGGGCGCGGATTCACGTTGCGGCGTGAAACTTGCGACGGAACTGAAAATTAGATCGACATCGTGACGTCGCAGTAAATAGTCTGTGTGATTACTTTTGAAAATTGCATGTTTCTTGTTATTTTGCAAAGTGGCATTTTTGCGCCAACGTTGACTCGGAGGTTTTGGAGTATATATTTTTGTTTTCAAACGAGACATTATTATTTCCGTACAGACAGTCGCTCGCAATCATGGTCAAGGCATACGAGGGCATGCTAATCGGTGCAGAAATTTGTCTGCTGATCGTCAAAATTATATTCTGGACTTTAGAGGGCATTTACCGTAAGATAGTGCCGCACGAAGAAAAGAGCGTCGCCGGAGAGAGAGTACTGGTATGAATCATTATTTAAACAGCATAAATATCTTACGCTATCACGAGAGTGAAAAAAATAAAATAATTATTTGTATGGCAAAGGTGTAGAACCGAGTCGTTACTCTCCTCTCTGCGCCCTTGCCATTCACATAATTTTTCCTAATAAATTCACGAAAATTACGCTTTTCGTTTTTGGGAAGTGTATAGCGAAATACCCTATTTCGCACTAGTGCGAGAAAAAAAACATGTTGCGTTTTTACGCATGCACAGTATTTTTCCAGCACGCTATGTGAAAAAGTTCCTTTCTGCGCTCACTTCACAGGAATCGAAAACGAGATTTTGTGTGCATGTGTTAGGAAAAATAGGATTGACAATTGAGACTCGAGATACCCAACGCATGCTATTTATAGTTGCTGTTGCCTGCCTGGAGAACAATTTTTCAGGGAGGATTGATATATTGCCCATTGAATAAGATTGTCTATAAATAATTTTCTTTCCCTCGTTTTATTTGTACTCTGTCGGCAAGAGAAATTCTTTTTTTTCGCACTTGTAATTCGAGATATATGAAACGTACTATTTATACTTGCCGAGACATTTATATATATATATATATTTTTTTTTTCGGGAGAACCGATATTTTACTTGTTGAACAATCTACCAGTCATAGAAAAAAGTATATAAGGATTTATATTTTTTATACGTTAAATATACTTTTCACGAAAAATGTTGTACAATTTATAAGGAAAGTTTATATTTTCTACCGAAAAAATTTATATTGAAAATATACGAAAAATATATTTCTCGCATGTGGATTTTTTTCCGTGCGGGTATCTTTAAACGATTTCCTTTCACTCGCTCAACAAGTAGCGATAGATATATATTTATGACCTTTCATACGACTTTTGAATATCATTTCAATGACTTTGTGTGTTGACGGAAAATCGTAAAATACGGAGATATCGAGTATCAGTATAGAAATTAACACCGCGGGTGAATAATCGCCATCGAGCGTCATTCATGTTACGTAGCAAAAAAAAATGCATAATTACTCAACATTTAATGCCACGGTTGAGCCCCGGAGGCTATCGAATATTACAAACTACGGGCCACGCGTGCGATAAGCTGTACTATCGTGTTATTATGTACGACGGAAAGTGAACGTTTCGTTTTTCGATTACAGATCACAGGCGCTGGCCATGGGATCGGCCGTGAGCTGGCCTTGAAATACGCCAGCCTCGGTGCCACGGTCATATGTGTGGACCTCAATCCTCAAGGCAATCAGGAGACTGTAAACGATGTTAAGAAACTTGGGGCAACAGCCGTCCACGCTTACGAGTATGATAATTTTGAATATTCAATTTAAACCCAAATTATCGGATAATAAAAATCGTCTTCTAACTTATATGCTATATTTTTTTTACGCAGATGCGACGTCTCGAATCGAGATCAAGTATTCAAGGTCGCTGCGAAGGTCAAGGCTGAAGTCGGCGATGTTACGATATTGTTGAATAACGCTGGAATCATGCCTAGCCGCCCGTTCCTCGATACCACGACCGAAGAGATAAAGAAAATTTTCGATATCAACGTACTCGCACATTTCTGGGTCTGTGAGATTAATTTTATCTTGTTTCCCAACCATTCAATGGCCGAGCCTCTTTACATTTGTTTTCAGTAGGAAACAATTGTTTTTCTCGGGCATGTGGAAAAATATTCACTTTTGGATAATTAAGTTTTTTCATTTTTACATACAATTAAAAAAGTTAAAAATTGAAATTTTCATATCGCTTTCTCATAATGTTCGATTATTCGCAAAGATTCTTCTATGACAAAGCCTTTTTTATATTTTTTTTGCTTCCTCATAGAGGCAGCTTTGGGAATAATGGAACATTATGAGAAAGCGATATGAAAATTGGCAAATTTTAACTTTTATGTAGGAAGCAATATAAAAATTTCAATTTTCAACGTTATTGAAAATTATTACGTTAAATTAACGTCGTTCTTCACTTTGTTGGATCTGTGCTCGGTGCGCAAAAATTCAATTTACTGAAACTCCGACCGAAAGTCTTTAGTCGGCATGCACTTTACCGAACGAAAAATGTCCACTAAATTTTTAGATTAAAATTGAGGAAGATACTTAAATAAAACTCTTAGTCAACTTAGTCAACTCTTAGACAGCATTTCTTTTTTGTAATTTTTTTTTCTCAATTGCAGTTGCTCCAAGCGTTTTTGCCCTCCATGATAGAAAAGAATCACGGTCACATTGTCGCAATGTCCTCGATGGCTGGGCTAATCGGTCTGCCAAATATCGTTCCTTACTGCTCGTCAAAGTTCGCTGTACGAGGCAAGTGCATCGCCACGAAACCGTCCGCGTTTCGATAAACTCGTGTCATTTTTTATTTTTATTTTTTTTGCTTTTCCAGGCTTGATGGAAGCTATGAAGGAAGAGACGAGACTCTCCAGTAAAGGTGGACAACCGAGCGGAATTAATTTCACGACGATATTTCCGTACATGGTTGATACGGGTCTTTGCAAAAACACGAGAATCAGGTGAATACTTTTTTTCGAGCTGGTCAATATTCTTCGTTTAAGAGGAGACTAAACACGCATTAGTGCAAGAGAGAAAGTAATAATTTTTTTCCGAAATGATTCTATAAAATAAATCATGTGGCTTTTCGCACTCTTTCGTGTGTCGTGCCTCGGCGTGTGTCGTGCGTTGAGCGTGTTGTGTTTCACCATTTATTAGTTCCTAGATAGAAAAACGTGCCGTGCATTCGCCACACCGGGCCGGTACAATGCCGTCAAGAGCGTCCGCACGTAACGATATTGTGACGACACGGCGTTCTGATACCAGAACCTGCTTGCACAGTTCCAGCTCACTGTGGAGCTTCACGTCAAGATGGAACTGTGCAAACAGCTTTTGGTGTAAAAATGCCGTGCCGTCACAATATCGTCACATGCGGACTTACATGTGCCAGCATGACATGCATTCCCGTGCTAGCACCGAGTAGATCCCGTGCTGTCAATTGTGAATTAGGGTACCTAGTAAGCATAACATTTTTCGTATGTCGTGTGTAGTGCGTGTTGTGTCTCACCATTTATTTGTTCCTATTAAGCATACCATTTTTCGTGTATCGTACGCTGTCCGTCATGCGTCGTGTGGCTTCGGTGTTGTGGCTCGCCGTTTGCTAGTTCATATTAAGGCAATGTGAAATTCCTCGGACGGTATCAAAACCTGTACTGTAATGGACTTTTTGAAGAACGCCGTAACTGGGGTGTTTCATATCGACCAAGTAATTTCACATTGCCTTAATATTAATTGATAAAAGCACGCCGGCACACGATACACGACAAATATTGCGGGACTATGACTCCGGCTATCATCTCTGCAGTCAGATCTTTGATATTGCGTTTGAAACTTCGAGTGCCGGCACCCTCGAAAAAAGACCATTGCAGTTTTTGATACCGACCGAGTTCGAGTGAATGGGGAGAGAGGTGTCTTTCATGTCCTTAAGGGGAAGTGAAATATCGCGGTCGGTAATGAAAACTGTAATGAACTTTTCTCAAGGGTGCTAATTTTTTTGCGGAAAAAGCAAATTGGCTCCATTGAATAAAGTTGATTTGAAAATTGCAACTATCTCTCTCACACTCATGGCCCCGTCACGTGACTTTCACTTCACCTTAAGGTGCCACGTGACATATAACTGCAAGAGAGATAGTTGCATTTTTCGAATCAATACCATGTAAAAATTGTTGAAGTTTGGGGTAAAACTAAGTATCTTCGGACGTTGTATTGAATTCTGCATCCGCTAATACTTTGCTTTTTGCGATATGTCTATCATCTTCGAATGCCATTCATTACAGTTTTTGTTATCCCCTAAGTCAACTCGCCTTAAGACCATATGGAACACTCCGTCAATCCCGGGCTCATTCGATATCAAAAACTGTAATCAACTTTTCTCACGGATTCTCGCATGTACGGTCAAAAGAAAAGTCTCATCAATAGCCAAGATGATATCCGTTTTCGATGTCATTTTTCTTTTGACCGTAGACTGAGGAAAAAAGATTGGTTGGATTAACCAAAAGTCGCGTGTCGCAAAATTGATTTGCGTAAATATTAACTGGTTTGTGCTAATTTTCGAAAAGGTACAGTTTTTTCGTTCAGTATTTTCAAAGAATAATCCGTAATTTTTGCTTGATTTTGATGTATCATGGCTCATTCGCTTCCTTGAACGATGCTCTACGAACTCACCATCTAGATATTCGATACTAGTTTCCGGTTAAAAATTACAGACTGTTGTTTAACCATCGACGAAATATCCATCCTTCATACAACAAACAGCCGTAATTTTTTAACGGAAAATACTATCGAATATCCAGATAGCGAATTCGTTTAATTCAAGAACGAGCATGAGCCCTAATACATCAAAATCGAGAGACCTTTACACATTACTCTTTGAAAAAACTGACCGAATGTTGTACCATTTCGAAAATTAGCACAAATCAATTGATATTTTTGCAAATCCATTGCAATTAATGTTTTTATAGATTAACGACATATGCTGTGGTACAAATTAATAGATGCGTAAAAGTTTATACAAACGACTTTAACCGTTCACCTACAGAATACTTGTTTAACGGAGACCTAAAATTAGCCAAAATGCAACTTTCAAATAATTTGAATAATAAATTGATGTGCTCAAAAAATCTGTAAAAATGCACACACAGTATCTTGATGTGTTGTTTTTCTGATAACGCAAAAGAAAATTTATTACGAACATCTGTATAATTTTTGTGCTTACAAGAAGGCACGGCCGTTTGTTCTCGGGAAAAATCCCCGTTCTTGAAGGGTTAAGAATGTAGCACTCATTTGACTAGTATGAAGCGCTAGAATCTCCTTAAACCATTGGCCCATCCAGATTTTGTTAAATTCGTTTCGATTAAGGTTTCCGAGTCTTATGTCGATGGTGGCGCCACAGGACGCAGCTGCTCACATAGTCTCGGCACAGAGGCGAAATATCCTCGAATCGTCGATCCCTGGCTATTGGCTCAACATAAATTACGTGCTAAGGTGAGTGAACTGTGTCTATCGATCCGCAGCCGATGCTCAGTGCGCAAAATTAACCCTGTTAATGAAAACATTAATTACAGAAACTTCCCCTATGGCGTGGCGATTGAGATGGCAGATTTCCTGAACAGTGGAGTCGATTCCGATAAATTGTAAACGAGCGATTCGGCAAAAAAAAAAAATCAATTATGATAGACACGTTGCCTATCGTTCACGAAGCGAATAGCGTCATTTCGTGTTTTTATGTTTTGAGCTTAAAGTAAATTATAATTGTACATATCGGATGGACAGACGAAAGCCAACCAATTAACGAGTTGTTTTATCTGTCAGGAGTGTTAAAGATCGTCGCAATTTACGCGAGTGACGCAACTATCGCGTACGCGAGCGTGTTAGTGAAACAAAAGTGACGGAATCGATAATTCATCGTCCATCAGGTCGCGGATAGTTTTATATAAAAGTTTTTTTTAATATTGATAAGTGACACGTGTTTTTTGATTTTCAATGTGACGGCAGTGTGATTGTAAATGACAAAGTATGAATGTGGGACTGTTCGATAAATCGACTGTAGAAATTATTAATAAATTTTTATTATATTTAAAAATATATATATTATATCGATATAAATTATATGTTGTCTATGTACAGATTGCAATTGATGTTTCCCCACATTTATCCGCGAAATAATTAACGTCACACAACCGCCCGGGCGGGATTAATCCTCGACATACCGTCGCGGCAAACTGCTGCTCAGCAGATCCTCGGGCGCCCGTTCGATTCCGTCGTAACCGCGAGAACCGACCTTTGTTCCCGCTACGCGACAAGCGAATGTCACGGCCCCTTGGAGCACTCGTCTGTCGATGAATTCCGTTTGACTGCGCTGCAGACTCTCAATGTCGGGATTTTGCCTTATCTCGACTTTTATCTCTGGCGCTTCGGGTGAATGACCACCGATTTCCGTCGGTGTTTCTTGGGACGCTGCGACTACATCGGTAGATATTCGGACGCTCTCTCTTCGCGACAATTTTACCATGTTCAGATAGTGGAGAGTCGCCGCGGTGAAGGTATCACCGGCTCCGAGAGTGTCGACGATTTCCGGTGGAGAAAATGCGGGTGATTGGGCTATAGTGCCGTCTGGTGTTATGGCCATTGCGCCACGATCACCCCAAGCACAAATTATCACGGCTCTGCGAAAATAAAGCTAAAATGTATACATGAGAATAAATTTCATCAAGCTATAACGGTTGTAATTTGCATCGCAAACTTCGTTCGGGAAAGTTCACTTAGAGAATAAAATTCTAAAAACGAACAATTGTTTTTTCTTCTTACAGATGAATTTTGATGTCATGCAGATATCTTCATAGAAATCATTTTAACAAAATTGGTTTTTTTTTTTAGACGAACGGCGGAAATTGATGTTTACCCTGACTTCACGTCTCTTCCAATGTTTCTCATACTCTCGCTCATGTTTCCGTATCCTCTGCTTTTCGCGAAATCCTTCGAGATAAAAGCGACGTCGGCGTATGGCAGGAGATCCAACAATTGGGCATTTTTTTTCTCTAACTCGACGCTGATCGTGATCGGCAAGCTGGGCGGTTTCGACGGTACTTCATTGAGCTGCCCGTTGCCGTCCCTCGTCCCGTTGTTGTAGCTCTCTATGTACTGCATCATCGATATCACGAGAGGAATGTTTCTGCCCTGGAAATAAACATTTTTTTAATTTTAAAAAGTGCTACATATTAGAGAAATTTCCGAAAGCCTCATACCTTCTATACTTACCTCAAAGTGTATCCAGCTGTAATCCTCCAAGGATAATTTTTCGATATCCTCAAGTTTCAACTCCGGCAAGTTTGAATTGTAGTGTATAATAGTTCTGGAAGTACTGTTGAGACTGAGAAGAACAGTAGACATCGGACACTCCACGGAGTCCAGCGTTGGACAGTGGGAAAAATCTATATTGTGCTTTTTCATGTCCTCTCTGAGAAAACCCCAATTGTGATTTGCGCTGCCCAGAGTTCCCAGGAACTCTGTGCAACTCCCCAGCTTCGATAGGACAGTGCAATTGTTACTCGCATTGCCGCCTCTCTGCCATCTGTACTCTATGCATCTGCAAAAAAAAAAAAAATATGTATATACAATATATTTAAAGAATTTATATATAATATATTTTTCATTTAATTTATTGATGGAATTCTCCTTTTACATAGTACTAAAAAATCATTAGAGACAAGAGTGATAACTAAGATAATGAGTCCACATATATTTCACAAAAATTACATAAAACAAGAACAAGCCAAATGAAGTTCCCAATATAATAAACAGAAACAAAATTAAGAGATTATAAAGAACTATTAATTTGAAAGAATATATTTATAACTGTAAGTACTAAAACATATTAGATCTAAATTGCCGTCCTTGAGTTATTCGTAGCTCACGACGATTGAACTTGTTTGTTCTTTAAGCATATTAAATGAGATCTATATAGGTATATAAAATACATAAATGTCTATAAAGTATTGACGGATTGGAATAGAAAATAATTGACCGCGGACAACAATAGAAAACAAAAACTAAACAATGAATATTGACCTCTCGTCGGAATCCTCGATGGGAAAATGTTTGCAGACGTGCACTATATCGAGGCAGACGAGACCAACGCAGAGGATCTTCGGCTCATTTGTCCCCGCCGGCGGTGAGCCACCGACGATTTTTTCGTAAAAGCTTGAAATCATCGCGTCCGCCGTTTGTCTACGTCGTAGAAGTATGGGTATTTCTTCAGTATCTTTCACCACGGACGTTCGAGCGACAGCCTCGTCGCGCGAGACGCATCGGAAGACTGTCCTCGAACGTCTCGACGATTACGGATATAACGGCGCTGTTATGCAGATAAGAAGCCGCGTACACGAAATGACCGAATAACTTTACAGGGTTGTAACACCAGCTAACACATGGTTCAAATGCTCGTACTACGACTTTCGTTTTTTCTTACTCCCCTCCAACATTACAGAACACGAGCTCTCACGGGTTCGCTTTTCATTGAATGAAATTGCCGGTTAGATATCTTGCACCTCGGTGAGCTTCGATATTGGCTGCAGGAATACGCAGCTGCTTTATTTGCCGACCGCGGTATTTCACGTGTACCTTCTTTCTTAACCCTTTTTACCTCCGGCGAGTCCAGCTCTATTACCAATTGCTCTCGAGAGTAGACTGTGTTCTTTTTTGTTTAAAAAAAAAAAAAAAAAAAAAAAAAAGGGATTAGTAAATCTCTCACCGGCAGAGCTTTATTCGGGACGGTATTGTCCTGCCGCGGCGCGCAGGACAATATCCGTGATGAAATTTATTCATTGGACGGATTCTTTCCCTCTCTATGCCAATTATTATAATGCATATGACGACGGAAGCCTCCTTTTTGGTTATGGGGTGATAGCCGTTTTATAATTCGGACCGGAGAGGATTCAGAGTGTTCGATTGCTCTCCCGCTCAACAAAATTTCGCAGGATATCTACAGTCAGTGATCCCCCATCCCTCGTCGAAAGATCCACACCAGCAAGAGATGACTGTACCTCGAATAATTAGCCTACTCGTACTACGGATTTCGATTTTTATTTCTCCCATCCACGTTGCAAAACACAAACTCCCGCGGGCTTGCTTTTCGTTGCATGAAATTGCTGGTTAGGTAGCTCGCGCCTCGGTGAGCTTTGATATTCGCTGCAGGAATTCGCGGATACTTTTTTTACCGACAGCGGTACTTCATATGTACCTTCTTTCTTTTTCATCCTTTTTACCTCCGGTGAGTCCTTCTCGAGTACCAATCGCTGTCAAGAGTAGCTCGCGTTCATTAAAAAAAAAGAGAAAAAAACAGAAAATGGATTATTGAATCTCGCTGGCAGAGTTTTATTCGGGACCGTTTCGTCCCGCTGCGACGCGCAGACATGACACGCATTATTTATCTTACGGAGATATCTGTGATGAAATTTATTCATTGAACGGGTTCTCTCTCTCTCGTCCGATTATTATAATGCGCGTTACGACGGTAGCCGCGTTTTTGGTTACGAGGTGATAGGCGTTTTATAATTCGAACCGGAGAGGATTCAGTGTCCAATTCCTCTCCGATCTCCGATCCTTCGCCGAAAGACCCGCACAGCGATAGATGGAACGCGGCGAGAGATGACTGTGTCGAACAATTAGTCTCCCGATACCACAAACAATGGCTGTTCTTTTTGATTAAATTGCCAGCGGGAGCCGCGTCACCTTCACGATGGTTAGCTCTCTGGAGTCCGGAGCTTCGTACCATCAGACGGGCCATGGAAGGGAAGTCTGCCACTGGCTCGCGCATGTTAAACTATCTAGGATTATTATTTTGGTATCGACGCTTCTATTCATCGTGCCTCTGTTCACCCACTATTATTTATCAAAGGTACGATAGAATAATTGTTTTTTTTTTTTGTTTTTGTACATGAAGCATAATCGTAAATGCAAATGTAATTTTGTTGCAGGTGGAGGCGGATTCTCCGGGAATGGACATACACCGTACTCACTCGAAGCTGGAGGCCTTCGAGGATTTCACATCAATGAAGGCGGCCGATCTTAAATCTAGGATAGAGGAGATGCTGCGGATAAAGGTGTCTGTTAGCAACGAGCTGAGAGATCTCGAAAACAAGCGGCAGAGGCTTCAGGTCGAAGTCAGTGGATTTACTCAGAGAATAGACGACTTGAAGCAGGAGTTGCTGCATCAACAGACCGATCTTGATAGGTTGAAGATAAGCGTCGTCCAGGCGCAGGCAGCTCAGAGGGAGGCCGTGGAGAGAAATACTCCAGAGCTGGCGCCTCCTCGCAGAATCCTCATGGACTCTGTGCCAGTCAATGTACCCGGAGCTCATCCCAGTACTTGCAAGATGTACAATTGCTTCGATCACAGCAGATGTGCCCTCACCAGTGGATTTCCTGTTTATCTGTATGATCCGGACGTGTTCTCTGTTGTGAACTCTGGATGGGACGTGGATGGATTTTTGAAGACCACCATAAAACAGACGCTGGGTACGTGCAGAGTAACTGAACTTGATATAGAAACTTTTATAATTGTATTTTATTTATGTTTATTTGATTTCATTTATTTTTAGTTACTTTTTTTTTATTGCTTCCTTGTAGAGAAAACTATATTTTAGTAAAAAAAAATGTTCGAGATAATATTGTCAGAGTACTTAAAATAGTTCAAAACGTTGAGAAATGCGATTTAAAAAATTGATTTTTATTTTCCAGGCTACAATTCACATTTGACGACGAATCCAGCGGAGGCCTGTGTCTACATTCTTCTCATAGGCGAGGCTCTGTCGATGTCGCATTCAAAGTCGTCTGTCCCCCCGCGCCCACTCGACGTTGGAAAGTTGCACGCTTTACCCTACTGGGGCGGGGATGGGAGAAATCACATTTTGCTGAATCTCGCCCGAAGGGATCTCTCGGTCGAGTCGGGAAATATGTTTCACAATCTCGATACTGGTCGAGCGATACTCGTCCAATCTACCTATCATAGGGAACAATTTCGTGAAGGTTTCGATCTGATAGTTCCACCGATCTTGGGACCACCGGGCGGCGATATCTGGCAAGATTGCGCGCCAATGGTGCCCGCGAGAAGAAAGTACTTGCTCTCGTTTCAGGGCGAGATGAAAGCGACTCGATCGACGCCGACTCCCCGTCAGGTCGACGACGCAGAGGTTGATCTCGAGAGACTCGCCGTTGACGAGAACAACTTGGATAACTTTATCATTCAGCACTTGAAAGAGATGACGACTGGTACGACGCTTGACAAGTTTTTTATACAATTCGAGTGCATACCCGCCTCCGAGGATCGTAAATCGATAGAACCTCTCGATTGGTCGCTGTGCGGCACGGATTCTTCGCGGAAATCTGTCCTCAAGGAATCGACATTCGCCCTTATTCTGGCACCCAGCAACGCCACTTTCGTTACAACATCGTTTATGCAAGCTAGACTGTACGAAGCTCTTCGGGCCGGAGCAATTCCGGTCGTTCTGGGCGGCGATCAAATTTTGTTGTGCTACAACGAAGTGATAGCGTGGAGGAGAGCGGCGATATTTTTACCAAAGGTGAGATTCACATTGGCATACATTTAAAAAAATGTTAATTGTTTTGGATTTCTAAAAATGATACAAATCAATATTTCAGGCGAGAGTTACGGAAATGCATTTCTTCCTGCGGGCCGTGCCGGACAACGATCTTATTGCTATGAGGAGACAGGGACGTTTGATATGGGAGAGGTATTTGGGAACTGCCCAAGGCGCCGTCGATACGATAATCGCGTCGGTGAGAGATCGCTTGGGAATACCGCCTTTGCCTGCGTCGATGACGTCAAGTCCAAGCATATTCAACGAGAGTTTCGTTGTACGTACGTTGCAGCAATCGATACGAAAATACAAAAAATTGTATTTAATATTAGTTATTTTAACTTTTTCAGCCGCTGAAATCGGACACGATTATCGCCGAGCCCGAGGCTGAAGAGAGTCTCGGTCCTCTGGAGCCTCCTTATCCGTCGCCGGCTTTCAAGAGAAATTACACGACGATGCTCATTCATGGACACGAGATATGGAACGACTGGGTCGATCCGTTCAACCTCTATCCCCAGTTACCTTTCGACACGGTCTTACCCAGCGATGCAAAGTTTCTCGGTAAATCGTACAGCAATAAAAATAGAAAATCCTTTTTCAAGTTAACTTCGAAGTGCAAGACATTCTTGTTTATTAAACAAATGTGAAATGTTTGTTTCCGAATTATGCGTTCGCTTTTGTTGCTTGCGCTGTATTTTTCCATAGTCTCCCGATATTTTACTTTATGTTGCTATATTTTCACTTTTCTTACTTTATGTAATGTTACTTTTCTTCCATTTTTTATACTTTTATTTATTGTATTTTGGTTTATAGCGCAATTTTTGTTATGATTTGTATACTTATCTTGGGATTTTTTTCCTTGTGGCACGGTGCTGTTACGGCCCCAAAATACGAAATAAACGGATCTATTTTTCTATCTGTTTCAGGATCTGAAGTGGGCTTCAGACCGATCGGTCACGGTGCCGGAGGTGCGGGAAAGGAGTTCAGCGAGTCTCTCGGCGGCAATCATCCCAGGGAGCAATTTACAATAGTTATGCTTACTTACGAACGGGAGCAGGTTCTCATTAACTCGTTGGCTCGACTCTACGGATTGCCTTACTTGAACAAAGTACTGGTAGTTTGGAACAGTCCCAAACCACCGTTGGAGGATCTCAGATGGCCGGATATAGGAGTGCCGATACTGGTAAGAAATCATTTAAAAGCCATCGTACACCCGCCTATGCAAACATTTTTGTTAGGGATGCATCGACATACATTCCCAACCAAAAGTTTAATTTACTAAACATCTTAGTACTTTGCGATAAGCTAAAAATCTGAAAAAAGATCAGCCGTATCAACGATGTCAAGACATTCGATTTTGCTTAATAGTAGTGCCAAAAAGTTATTAACAAATTGTTTAAAAAATAATTGTTAAAAAAATTGGAGGACCTTTTATTTCCTCATTTTATATGAATTCTTTGATTTTTTAGAATTAATATAATTTTTTTCAGAATTTTCTTATATTTCAAATTATTTTTTCTCGTAAATTTGAAAAATCCATATAGAGGCACGAATTTTGAATGTGTCCGTATCACGATTCCACTGCACAACCACAAAATTATGGCATTAAAAAAGATTTTCAACACGGCTTTTAGAAAACCAACGAATTCATTTGAAAAGAGAAAAAAAAGATTTACTGATTAATTGTTGAACATTTTTTTTAGTTTTTTGTTAATAACGTTTAAACATATTCATTAAACTAAATTAATGTTCTTAGCACTTTTAATACAGTTAATATTTTCAGATTTTTATTCCACAAGGAAGTGTTCAAATTCTCACTGAATATCACTTTTTGCTGGGAATGTACGTGTGATGCATCCTAAAACCGTCATTTTTTTGACCCTGTTGCAGGTGATAAAGGCACCGAGGAATAGCTTGAACAACAGATTTCTGCCGTTCGATTCTATCGAGACCGAAGCCGTTCTGTCGGTTGACGATGACGCTCACCTCCGTCACGACGAGATAATGTTTGGTTTTCGGTGAGTCTCGAACTTCTCAATTTCGTCTTCGATACAACATCGAGCGTATTTTCGTGTCCGATCGAATAAAAAACGATTATCATTGCAGAGTATGGCGGGAACATCGAGACCGCGTCGTTGGCTTTCCCGGTCGTTTCCACGCCTGGGATCAGAACTACAACAACGCATGGAACTACAATTCGAACTATTCCTGTGAATTGTCGATGGTCCTCACGGGAGCGGCGTTTATTCACAAACATTATACATATCTGTATACGCACTGGTTACCGCAGGCCATCAGAGACAAAGTCGACGAGTACATGAATTGCGAGGACATCGCTATGAACTTTCTCATATCGCATATAACGAGGAAGCCGCCTGTTAAGGTAAAAGCGTTTGAATCGAAACGACGCCGTCGATAAAGAATCCATTCATTTTTATTTATTTATTTCACAGGTCACGTCGCGCTGGACATTTCGATGTCCCGGCTGTCCCGTCTCGCTGTCGGAGGACGACACACACTTTCAGGAACGTCACAGGTGCATCAACTTTTTCTCCCAGGTATTCGGTTACATGCCGCTATTGAATACGCAGTATCGGGCCGACTCGATTCTATTCAAAACACGAATACCTCACGACAAACAGAAATGTTTTAAGTTCATATGAGTCGTCAAAATTACATATCGGTTCTCACTGCCCTGTTGACCGGAGCCCATATAGCACGCAATATTTTGAAATCATTTTAGAAATATTTTCAATCTTTCAAATCTTGCGAAATATTTCTGAAATATATGACAATTATATTTTGAAATATTCTATAAAAATATTTCAATGGAACGTTTCTCAAATATTTCAGAAACATACTTAAACTTCCAACACTTTTGAAACATAGTGATAAGAATTTTGAAGTATTTTTTATTTCATGTTTTACTGAAATATTTCTACGATTGTTTCCGTGTTTATGCGCGGGTGTGTATATGCAAATTGGACTGGTCATACAATCTCTGACATTTCGCTGAAATGTTTAAAAAAAATTTCGGAAACATTTCAATCTAAGATTTATGAGCGGCCAAAAAAAAAATTTTTTTAATGTTTTTTAAAACATTTCTCAAATATTTTTTTCAAACATTTTTAATATTTCAAAAATATTTCCGTGCTATGTGGGAGAGCACGTTGTTTTTATCAGCGATGAATTTTCTTTGATAAAATGATTCTTACTAGTCCCCAGAAGGTAGATCAAATGTATGAAAGTATAATTAAAAAAAAAAAAAGACGCGTGAATGTCGTAACGCCCGCGACACGCCGTGACNNNNCGAAGTTCGAGTAAATCTTTTTTTTTTTGCAACAGTTATTAATACACCGGTGCTCAACTGTTTTATACATGGTAAAAAAATAGTTTAATTCACGTACAAAAAATCATTTTAGATATCGTTTGTCTCTCTATGTACCTGTTTGTCCCGAATATGGGTTTCGACTGCATAGAAAATAAGTAAATCCGTCTCCGTCATCATTAAGTACTAAGAACAAAGTAATCGTGACAGCTTAGACGTAAGAGATTATAACTAAACGTTACTTCGTTTGTGCCATCAAGCTATTTGCAAAAGTTACACTAAAATGTATCGTAAAAATCTTGGACGGGGAGAGGGGTGGGGGTGGGGGATGGGCTTCCAGGGAGAGCTAAATAACCGTGTAACGATCGCGTGTTCTGGTCATGAAATACTTCGGGTACAACAGGTGATCAGGCCTATGGCCGCATTAAACCTATCGTAAAATAACAAATGAACGGAGTACACAATTTCCGTCGTAAAAAAAATTATGGATCGACGATCGAATCGACTAAATTGGATATAAAAATCGCAAAATTTCCTGTAGCCATATTAACCTAAAAAAAAATCGGTGTTTTTTCACCGGTTAAAGTCGCGAGAAAAAAACGGGTCTATCGAATTGTACATATTACGTAATATAATAACCTAAGCTAAATCCTGTGCTGCGATGTTTGTCAACATTTGTAAATAAATCTAAAAAAACAAAGAAGAAAAAAATATTTATAGATCGTCAAACGCTACAAATTCGAATGATCTGTTTACCAATCCATTCTTGTTACATTTTTTCTGCATCTGTTTTTTTTTTTTTTTTTTTTTTTTTTTTTTTTTTTTTTTTTTTTTTTTTTTTTTGTTTCTTTTTTTTTGCCGAAAAGCGCGAGTCCACTTTTACTCTACGTATAATGAACCAAAGTTACCGCTGCATTGCGGTTCGGCTGGGATTGCTATAGTACCTGCGGTCAGCGCCCTACCATACAACCGTCGCTCGGCAGTGTTAGAGCATAGTCCATGTACGACCAACGAAAAATACAAAGGCTTTTACAAAACGCCGGTACTGCAACCGACGCCGCAGCCCCTTTTGCCCGGGATTTAAATGTACATCGAAAATCCCTGCCCCCTCGGTGTACATCGCCCTATAAAATTATATCACGATCTTTCCTTTTCAATGTTTTAAGATCAATTATTTTTTTGCTCGTTTCACGTTTCACAACACGTTTTCATAAAAATCTCGAAACATTTTTATGAAAACGTGTTCAAAATATTCGAAAACATCGAGAAATCGCATGAAAAAAAATGTCCGTGTGCGTGTGCGTGCGTGCGTGCGTGCGTGCGTGCGTGCGTGCGTGCGTGCGTGCGTGTGTGACTCGGGCGCGGAAAATTCAAGCGGCGCTGTAACTGGAGAATGCCCTACTCCCTTCACTGTAAGGGGCCCGTATAGGGCCAAAACAATAGAGAAATACGTTTCTCTGACAGTGAAGGGGTTAACTGAGGCGTGGTTGATATTCAATGTTTTTTTTAAGATTCACGAAGACTTATTATTATTATTTTTTTCATCCGCCCATGCCCTCGGTATTTAAGTGTACATTGAAAACACCTCCCTCCCTCGTTTTACATCGCTTTACAAAATTGCAACACGATCTTTCCTTTTTGTAAATTTTGTGCGATCGATTATAATTCTTTTTTTTTTAAGATGAAAGAAGACGTTCTCGCATTGGCCGGGTCAGTGTTCCTCGACTGAAACCCTTTAACCTAAAACAAGTTTCTTTTTTTCTTCCGCCCACGCAACGGAGGTTGACTGACGACATTGGGAGGAATGCCAGAAGACGCTCGGGCGCAAAACACAGCGTCGGCGTGTGTAATCGATGCTCGTCTCCCGTCGTTTGAAGTACCGTACATTCCGTCTCTCTCGCTCTCCTCGAGATAAGGAAAAGCCTAAACAAACTATATAGCATCGTCGGTTCCATTCAAGAAGCATCGAGGGGGACATATCTAGAGTGGCTGATTAGTCCTTCAGAGCCCGAGCGAAGAACCCTCCTCGGGAGATCATCATTCATCTGCCGTACCGCCATCTCAATAATAATTACGTATTTACATAAAGTTTCGAGCAATTTCCGTCGGTCCGATCTATCTCGAGTGCCACCACTGGCGCTCCGACCGACGCCTGACCGAAGAGTCCCTCAACTACTGCAGTGCCGACAGCAGTGCTCCGTGCGTCGCGATCTAACCAGTACCAGTGGAGGAGCCTGCGCTCGATCCGCCCAATTCACACTTGCGTTTAACGTATACGCTTTTTTTTGTTGCCCGATTAGACCGTTTCGCGCTCTCCAATGCGCCGAACGTCTCGCGATTTTTTTTAACGACGGTGTGACGAGCGAGTTAAAGTAAAATTAAAAAAAAATATAAAAAATCATGCAGTCACGCCCCGCGTTCCGATCGAGGTACGAGAGAGAGTGAGTTTGAGCCGAGAAACGAAATTCGAAGCTAGCGCGCTCGGTCAGTAGGCTACGCGAAAGCCCTCTCTCTCACACTCGCCGAGGTCTCGTGGGCGTCTGCGTATAAAAGCCTTGGATTCTCTGTACGGTCTCTCCTTCTCTCCGAACGTGTAAACGCCGTCAGCGCCGCGGCGTCGACCCCCATTGGCGTCGTCGACCGATCAATACGGGGTTTCCCGTGACGTAAATGCGTCCCGCCAACCCCATTGGTTCCGATTAACGCCGCATTCCCTTATTTATCGAGAGCCCGCACGACTCCGCCGATGCTCTTCGCGACACAATTTT
>JAPYZD010000569.1:0-32081 GCA_030522725.1 Ichneumoninae sp. B BG-2022a
GAAGTATAAATAGTATCGCTAACTTTTTCTAACCTGGCGTCGGGACACTACCGTCTCTCCTGACACGACGGTATGAAACCCTAATTTAAAAAAAGAATTTAAAAAAATGAAGATCATAAATCATGGACCGCCGATAGCGACCTTGAGAGGTTAATTGAATTTAGAAGTATAAATAGTATCGCAAACTTTTTTTCAACCTGGCGTCGAGACACTACCATGTGTCCTGGCACGACAGTATCAAACCCTAAATAAATTTAAAAAAGATAAAAACGAAGGTCATAATTCATGGACCGCCGATAGCGACCTTGAGAGGTTGATTGACTTTACAAGTATAAATAGTATCGCTAACTTTTTCTAACCTTGCGTCGGGACACTACCGTCTCTCCTGACACAACGGTATGAAACCCTAATTAAAAAAAAAAAAATTAAAAAAAAGAAGATCATAAATCATGACCTTGAGAAGTTGATTGACTTCAGAAGTATAAATAGTCACCGATCGATCGTCGAGCGAATCGAAATAATTCAAGGCGAACCTCTCGTTACCTTTATTTCGTTTCTGTTTTTTTTCCTCATTCCACATCCTCTCCACGAGAGGGCAATTGATAGCGCGCGCGAAATGCTATAGTTATATATACTTCGATCCGAACTCGAGCACATGTCACATACGAGTTCGTATTTCACTTGCTGTTTCAGGCTTCCTCGCGTATTTCTACTAGAGCGTAGGATCGACGGAGGTGGCGCTGGACCGGCAGAAACAGCGACGTGGAGGCGGACCGGAAGTCGGCGCGTCGAGGTCACCAGCGGCAGGCGCGCGGTGGGAGGTCGAGGCGGAATCGGTCGGATGACCTTGAGATTCGAGGGTCGCGTCCGGTTCGAGGACTGCCTTTCGCCAAAAGCGTCGCGGAAACGTCGAACTCCATTCTCGATAAAGTGGACCACCTTCGAGCCTCGCGCGAACCTCGGAGACCTCGCCATCGAAAGAGGCAGAGACCCGCCTGCTTGGAAATCGAACGACTCGAGGCTGCGATCGTTACCAGCTACGTGCCGATCACGCACCGGTAATTCCCATGTGAATATATCGCGAGCACTTCAATCTTCGCTGTCCGAATCCCATTGCAATCGTTTCACATGACATATCCAATCACTGAAAGCAAACGTGCGTACGCACGTATATTTATGTGTTCATGAAATTATTTTATCGACAACGGGCGAGCAGAAAAAAATCGACGCTGGTGTTGCGAATTAATCTCGCCGACGGTCGTAAAAGAACCTTGGAAACGGAAACGAGATTTTATTCAGACAAACGCGCGTGGGCGTCATAGACACGGTTATGCTGATACGGTAAAATTAAATCCTCCATTTTATTTTTTACGCGATAGTCCGGTATTTAATTTTTATTTAAAAAAATCATGGATTTCGGTATATTTTTTCATTTAATACCATGAATATTATTTCGAAGATATTACCAAATCTGTCGTGCATCAGACGAACACTTTTTCATTGCAGAGTTTCATTTTTATTTTCTTGTCTGAGGATGCAGTTTTTTTTTATCGCTGTATACTAATTTCCATAAATTTCGAAACTCGCGCGTGTCTTCATGACGTAACGCATAAACGTGTACCTGCACGTAACAGTGTTTAACCCGGTTACCTGCGCTGCCAGCGTGAGATAACATCGTGAATGACCCGCAGGTCTCTCACGCGCGCGTGCGTCTTCGAAGATAATAGCCCGATTATAGTGCGTGTGTATTACGTTCGCACGAAAATTATTTATTTTTTTAACGATAACGACGCGTAAGTACCTGGGAGGGAGAATAAATGTAAGTAACGAGTAACACCGATGAAGATCGGACGGCCCTAAGGATGCAGCATCCTGCGGTCTGCATCGTATACGTATACGGCATAGAAAAAATCGTATGCATAATATAACTGTTAATAGTCTTTGAATTGCGTTTTCTATACGTTGTGCAAAAAAAAAAAATGAAGATTATAAAATCTTGTTAGCAACGTTAGCAACGTATAGCATAATTTAGTCTCGTTAATTATGTACATTAATGCTAGTGTCGTGCGTGCGTGAGTGAGTGGTGCGAAGATCGAGAATATCGAAGACAGTTACATAAGTCATAATACAAATTTTTATTTTTATTGTTGTTTAATTATTATGTGTAAAATGTTCAGTTTGAAAATATAGTACGAAAAAAGTTTGTTTCACGTGTGTAAAAAAAAGGTCAAAACGCGTTTTATCTCTCGAAAGCGACGGAGCCACTGACGGTGCGGGCCGACGTTAGACACTTTCATTGCGATTATTCAGCTCGAGCGTTTCCGAGCTACGTGGATGTACATCCAGGCGAGCCAAACGATAATAGGTGCGAAAGTTTTCCATGGCCATCGGTCTGTGTGCACTCGGAATAATATTCAAACGCACTTCCTGCGCTGCGCGCGCAGCTGGAGACTCTCGCTCTCACCTCGTCTGCCCCGCCGCGCGCGTAAAGACCGGCTCGACCGAACGTCAGGTTCATCGACATTTTTCCGGCGTTTCCGCAATTTGTCTCGAAGAACATACATAAGTTGGCAGGCAAAAAAAAATAAATGTCGAAAAACATTATTAGTTTTAGAGGCAAAGTTTCAAATTGAAAGTAATGCCGCCCTAAATAAAAATAGAACCAATGTCCGCGATGGTTCTTGCGGCTTTTTTTATATTAAATTCATGAGATTTGATTTACTTGAAAGTTCCTCAATACTAAATATAGGGTAAATTGGGGTAATACGTCCATGGTTTTTTAAACAATGCAAATTGGAGGTTTAACGTTAAAAAATCCTTTACATTTTGGTCGTAACCAACTCTGGAAACATCGAACTGAAGTAATTCACTCAGAACTTTCGATATTTCGAGAATTTCGATACTGAATAGGTGTTGCAAAGAATCTTATTGCAAAAAATTGAGGCGCAGAGTGTGCGCAGTACGAGGTACGTTCGTCAATCGAACAATAGAGATGTCAACGTGAAAAACAACGAGAAACGATATTGAATCGGACAGACGTGATGTGTAGACTGCATGGTGATAAAACCACGTGTGCGAGAGATCTATCCATCCTGTGAATACGGACAAGTAACGAGAATGAACATCGGGGCCCGCGTGGCTGACTGCCGGAAACCGCATGTGCGAGAAAATTCCGCGAAGTAAATGAGAGGTAATATCGTATAACTCATGCGGTCGCTCCGATGGCTAAATGACCACGAGTGCTTTCAGTTTGCGGGCGCAACGTACCGGAGAATGCACATAGTCATTAATTTACCTCGACAGAAGAGAGAAGAAGAGTAGCGTCGCGTTGCGACCGCAATGAATTGGTTGTTTCTCTTCGACACATATCTCTACTCATAGGATATATGATGGCCTTAAAATTTATTGTTCAATGGAATAAATAACAAAGCTTTCTCGAAAACGGACAAACGCACTAACGCATAAACTGACAGATTTTTTCGTGTTCAAAGTAATTACTTTGCGGTTAACTGATATTACTTCATTGTACGCAACTACAATCAGTTGGCGGATAATAACGAGAACGTTCGAAGTGATGAAGCGTGCTGCAGGGCAATGGCCAAGCCGATCGTGCTACCGGATCCTCGTGTCTTATGAAGTACGATAAGAAAATTTGTTGGAGCCGCGAAGCTATTGCGAAGCAGACAATGGGTTGACTGCAATTATTCGAGCACCAGCCTCATTATATTGGCTTCTTTACAGCGACCCGAACAGCAGTAATATAAATCACCAACTTTCTTGCACTGCACACGCCGCAATAATAACCCAAGATATACAACCTACAACTTCAGGACTACACCGTGCTGTCCTGCGCCGAATGCTCGCTCATATTTCAGTACCGCGATAACGTCTGACGAATTGAGCGTACTTAGAAACTCATTGCACAATAATTTGGACACGGTTCTTTTTTCATGAAGCACGGATCGCGACTCGCGAGAAGGCGAAGGTAACAGCAGGTTTTTTCTAGGATGAAATGTATCGAGTAACCCGCATTGCCCCCGACTCCCCTTACAGCTCGTGAAATCATGGGTATAGTTGCGTTTCGACGTAAGTTTCATGTAAAAAAATTGTTTACCGTTATTTAAACGTGTAGCACAGATCGATGGTAATTGCAAATTTCCCAAAGGAAATCGACAATACTCATCACTGTGCGCACTATGTACACTGGGTTTTCATTTTTTTTAATTTATATATATTTGATTAATTTATGACGATCAAGAGTGCACCTGAATTACGCTGCTGCCAGGACCTTTGGGATTAATGATGGTTCTGAATATCTCACAATCTCCGGTGTCCATTGAATAAAATACAAGTTACATGAATATGGATAATTAGGTACATCGGTAGCTCTCGTGATGTCTGGTGTATTATTTTTTTTTGGTCTTGACCCCCTTTCATCCTTTGCGATCGACGGGCTGTACCTCCTCAACGAGAAAATTTCTTGCGTTTGTAATTACGCGCACGTGAGTCACGGTATGCGTGTTTTTGTTCCAAGCACCTACAAATATACGAGTTCTATGCTCGTAAAGCCGAGTGCGTAAATATTTTTCTACGCGTTTTCAGCCACGAAGTGAAGCACTTAGTCAGTGAAGGCTGGGAATGAAAAGCGATACGTTCTTGTTTCACATTCATTATTATTCAGCTTCACACCTGCGTTTCTTATAGCCACATATAACGGAAATTGAATCAATTACAAAATGTCGACGAACACGACTGAACACAAATCCGTAACCAGATATTGTCTACAGTCAAACCGGTCTGAAATTCCGCGAACTCGTCCGGTTTTCCGTGATCTCGGCATTATTCATTATCACCAAATTCGCAATTTCTCGGCTCGTAATTGACATTTTTTCAAATCCGAAGTGCCGGTCGTATTCTACGAGAAAAATACATACGATTGGGTTTTCTGGAATCGCCAATGAGTTATTTCGGTCCGTCGCAGGCCGCTCAAAATGGTGAAAAACCGACGTGAACGGGTTGCCCTTCAATTTTGCATTTTTCGAGCAAAAGTTGAAATCTTATTTAAATCTATAGGGTTACACATAGGTGGTCGAAAGCGAAACCTGGTCCATGACCAACCTCATAAAACGGGGAGATTCCAATGTAGTACGTTTCCCAAATCATTCGCGCAAAATGAGAAAATGTTGGCTTTTAAATACACTTAATAATGCATATGCCACTAAAAAAGTAAAATAATGTATCATTTTTAAAATAATATTCAATAAATACCGTCACACACACGTTCACGACTGTCCATCTAATAAATCGCCCTGGCCATTAACCGTACTGGTCTTCGAATATATCGTCAAGCAAACGACTTGAGTCCAAACGATTTTCGAACCATTCCGACCATTGTGCGATAATTTATCGACACTCGGAGATACGGCGGTTGGCAATGCAAGTCCCAACTTGATCGAAAACTTATATTTGCCAAGGGATGGCGCTATGGGCCAACGCTGCCTCGAAATTGCGGCAATTTTCGAATTGTCCGAAAATTTACGCAAGTTTTTAAATTATTTACATATTTGCAATTTACGCAAGTTTACTGTCGATTTAAACGGTGCAATTCGGCATGTGGGTGTAGCTAAAAATCGCATTTCTCGACGTTTTGGACTATTTTAAGTACTCTGACACTAAAATCTCTTTTTTTTAAAGAAAACATAGTTTGGTCTATAGGGAAGCAAAAAAACCGGAATACAGGTATTCTGGAAGTGCAGTGAATTTTTTTTTTTTTGTGCTTAAAAGAGTAGTGAATATGGCTGGTCCACATATCGTTAATTGCTAATTTCGTTAATTGCTAATTGAAAATGATACTCGGTACACTTGCGCACATTTTTATAACATTTACCTTGAATCTCAAAGGACTCTGCTTTGATAAAGGTATACATTACGGACTTTACAGATCTTCCCCGGTATATTTCATATTTAGGATTATTGTTGAAGCACGTTGTAAGCGGAGTAAGCCAACTTGAGAAGCTGCAATAATAACAATTTATCACTGGCAAATTTTAGTGTCAAAACATATATCTTAAATATAAGTAGCTGATTACACTGTTGAAGTAATCGAGATTAAGAGTAATGACGTGGCCGGTCGTGAACTTTATGGGTCTCAATGTACGAGCCATTATCGTGAGCAAACTTCGTTTTGCGTTTATACTCAAAGAAGCCCAGTCCGATTCGAAAACGGCGTCACCCACGGCTAGGCTCTGAAAAATAAAGACATTTGTCAATATGAAGCTTTACTACAGTGAAGTGATCTGAGTATCACAATCGAGAAACCCACATATCTCGGAGATAAAACGCATATCTCTATAGAGATATGCGTTTCTCGATCGTGATACTCAGATAATTTCACGATCAAAAAAAGAAGTATTCGCTGTCTACCTCGAGTGTCACTTCACATCCGTAGTAACAGTAATAAAATATCTGGACGGCTATGAAGATTGCATATATGAATAACGATACGAATTCTGCACCGAATAACTTCATCGTCGAGAGCTTGAATACACTCACGCAAAGAACCAAAGTACTTATCGTGTACTGCATAAATACAACGAGGCCGAAAAGATCGTTCGATTTCTTGGCAAATCTAGGATTTTTTTTACATTCAGTCATCAATAAACGATATGTATAAAAATAGATTGTCTGTATTGTGCGTTTTGTAAAAAAAAATCATGTTGGACGAACTACCTCACTTGAATATTTGTATGTGATGTTTGATGGACTTGGCGAGTAACTTCTTCTCTAAATTGGACATTAATGAATTAAAGTCGTTACCTCGACCAGTGTCACGGCTCTGATCGTTTATGACCTGCGACATGTCATGAAAGCGACATTTTAATATATTCAATTGTGCACATGTTTGTAACATCAATCCAGGCAGCAGGGTGTCGAACGCGGTGGCGAGCGCGGCGCCTGCCATTATGGCCCCGACTTGTTGGCCGTAAGCGAGTGAATAGCCTAACAAGGATGCGTAATAATCGAAGGGTAGCCAGGAATCGTAAGGCAAAGCTCTTCGAGGTACGTCTTCCACAATGGATTTTATTATTAGACCACTAGCTGTTATTCCCACGAGTGCAGCATAGCATAAAGTATTGGATCTTTAAAGTGAATATATATAAACGCTGCAGTGAGTCAACAAAATTTTGATGTATTTGTTGATGATCGTACTCTCGGAATAGTAGTAAAGAATCTGACGATGATTCGTCACAAGACAACTGTTGTTCCAGAATCCTAATTCGGGATTTAGTACATTTCGAATCGTATACAAACCTGATCAATTGATCGAAGCTACGCTGAATCGCAAATTCTTTCTCGGTACTGGGTCGAAACGAATTTTTCTGAAGAATTTTTATCAACTCAATTATTTCACTTCGTTTCTTTAGTATATTCGCACCTTTGCTGCAGTCTGCGATCAATGTTAGTAGAAGGAACGAATTATTGGCCAAAGTCGCGACGTCACCAAATGAATTGACGAGTACTATTAATTCCGAAATAGTGACGGTAAGCACGAGCATCGTCATAAACCAGGTGTAACAATGATAGAGTTTCGTTTTCCAACCAGGGAGCCAATGTACAGGCCGCCATATTCCGATAAACTGAAGAATTACAAAAGTGTGCCACAGCGTTTGCATCGCTACGAAATTTTTATCAACAATATTTCCAATGCGGTAAGACGGGGTTAATCCTCAGCGAAACATATGTAACTGAGTCACTTACTTTTGCGTTGCGTTGCCGGAGACAAAGTGCAGCCCTCGGAGACGAGCATTTTTTCGCCCCCATTGGAATATTGATGACCAATTATTTTCTACCATCGTCGGCTATAATAGAGCTCGGGCACCGAACGATTTTTTTTATTGTAACCGTTGGGTATAACAAGAGGGATACAATTTCATTGTACTCGGAATATCTTAATTATTCAAAGATTATTGATATGCAGTACGTACGCGTATTGCATCCTCCGCGTGCCAGTGGCATAAATGACCATCATTATCTGTTGGACATTGTTGGATCCGGAGTTTAGTTACTTCGGCGTTTGTTATTTTTACATCTATCGTATGATGTATGAGGAGGATAATATTTTCACCGATTTATTACTTTGACGATGTTTAACAACGTATAGGGAACGAAGTCCAAAGGTAGGAAAAGTACGTTAAATGATATGCCATTGATACTGCGGAAATTTTCCAGATTGAGAGTAATAACATGACTGCTCGTGAACTGGGTTGGTCTCAGAGTACGAGTCATTACCGTATATCGATTTCGTATTGCATTTATGCTGAAACACTCCCAATAGCATGGCTCACGGCGATTCTCTGAAATAATAGAAATAATCGGGGTGATACTAGTTCGTAAAAGCGGACTTTCGGCGAAGGTTGGGAAGTGGCTGTCAGAACCGGATCGAGCGCTAAAACGGCACGAGGCGAAGCTGAGTTCTGTTGTAGCGCGAGAAAAGGGGAGTTTTCAAAATTTCAGTTCGGGATTTCCTATAAATTTTCTATGTGTATAATAAATTCTGGTGTAGATGTTTCCGATTTTTATTTTATGGGATTACACATTTTGTTACGTTACGAAAAAAGGGGCAAAGTAATCTGACCGTGGTTTTTCTATACTTCATTGGAAAATATAATAAAAAGAGTTGAAATTTGAAATTTTCATATCGCTGTCTCATAATGTTCTTTTATTTTTTTTTTGCGAACATTGTATTTCAATTATAGCTTCCTCTATGAGGAAGCGAAAATCGAATAATAAACTTTATCATGGAGGAAGTTATGCGCACAACCGTAAAACATGAGGAAATCATGTGCACATCACTTTTTTTCCTCAAGTTATAACGGCTGTGTTTTGCAACTGTAAGAGACTATTGAATGTCGAGGATGTGGGAGGATTATTTTTTTTTTTGGAACACGCGTATAGACGGCTATCAATGAATTCGACACGTGTTCGATGTAGTTGAACGTATAAAAATATTTTATTAAAAGACTTTCTATTAACCGGCTAACGAGCGGGCTTACTCATAAACTGTTTTCCTTTTGTATCGTTCTTGTCTCGCGACGTTCGATCACCAAGGATTTCAATTACAACTATTTAATTAACTAATAACGCGATACGCAAAATGGCGGCACCGACCGACCACGAACCGACAACCTCGACGCGCGCATACACGTTCACCACACTCACACGTACGTTCACGCTCCCTCGAACTCCTCAGTCGAGCGCCCTACGGCTACTGCTTATTTCTTATGCCTTTAGACAAGTTCATTCTTGCGCTTGTGCACATTTCACCCGTATGCAGGGTTGTACATAAATTTCGAACGGAGCACTGAGGTTGCATCAATTCGGTGTCCGCTCATAACTTTCGTCTGAAAAATGGTACATAAGATTTTGTACAGGTCTACAAATTTATTTGTTGCTAATTTCACTATTTTTTTCATATTAAAAGTACGGTTAGTTGGTACAAAAAGAAAGTAAAATAAAAAATTAACAAGAAATCAATGGCAGTTCAATAAAAGATTTATGAACAATAGATGATTGTGAAGGACACAAACTTTCTCATTTGCCGTGCACTGCTGTTCTAGAAGCCGTCAAGAATGACAAGGTATTAATAATCGATTACAGACCTGAGAATTTCATCAAACTTAGGCTAAATTGCTAATTCATCTTTAGACTTCAGTCTCTTTAGACTTCAGTCGTATCGTCAAAATATTTGTTGCTTTCCCGCATAACCCGATCATCGTTAGTAACATGAAAGAGTTATCGGCGAATGTTTTGACGTCATTCAACGAACTGACGCATTCGAAAAATTCTGGAAGAGTTACGCTTGCCGCAGGAAACACTATAAAAGAGTATAAGTGTCGTAGAGTTTTCCAGCCAGTGCACCGTTTGCCACATTCCGTTGCACTCGAGGACGATAAAACTGTGCTACAGTAGCGATATCATCGCTGAACGACAAAATTATGTAAATCTTGCAAACAAAATTTTTTATGTATATGACCCTTCTCAATTGCCCTCGATTGTGCAAGTACAGTCTTCGGAGAAGTACATTTTGCCTCATTCCTATTGAAGAGCAATTACTTTCTTCGTTCTCCGACTATCATGGAGCTCGGCTATCTATCGATTTTTTTTTGTAAATATGAGAATATAGGTCCATTGCACCGGACGTGCATATTAAATATTACAGGGTTATTGATATAGCGTTCGTGTGTATATTAGCTTAGACATCGCTGGAGTAATATAAGTTATAAGGTAGATATAAATATTAATTAAGAAATAAAGTATGTTCAAAAAAAGATCCCGAATGCGGGTATGTCTGGACGGAACTTTTTTTACTTAAAAAAGTGGTGAATATGGCCCGGTCTATATATTATTGATAGCTAATGGCGATCATGTTCACCGCTTTTATCATACGTCTCGGGCAAAAGGATACTCGGAATATTGCGAACATTTTTACAACATTTACTTTGATTTCCAAGGGATACCGGTACACTTGAATACAGGTACACATTACGGACTTTTACAGATTTCTTCTCCCTGTATATTTCATAGTTAGGACGATTGTTGAAGCACGTTGTACGCGGAGTAAGACAACTTGAGAAGCTGCAACAATAACGATTTATCAACAGGCAATTTTGTGCCCACAAACATATCTCAAATATAATTAGTTGATTACACTGTTGAAGCCATCGAGATTAAGAGTAATGACGTGACCGGTTGTGAACTTGATGGGTCTCAAAGCACGAGCCATTATCGTAAGCAGACTTCTTTTTGCGTTTATACTCAAGGAAGCCCAGTCCCCTTCGTAAACGGCGTCGCCCACGGATAGGCTCTGAAAAATAAAGACATTTGCCAATGTTGAGCTTCACTATAGTGAAGTGTTCTGAGTATCACAATCGAGAAACACACATATCTCGGGTATAAAACGCATATCTCTATAAAGACATGCCTTTCTCAATCGTCATACTGAGATTATTTCACGATAAGAAAAGAAGTACTCGCCGTTTACCTCTAGTGTCACTTCACATCCGTAGTAACAGTAATTAAATATTTGGACGGCTATGCAGATTATATATAAAAATAACGATACGAATTCTGTGCCGAATAACTTCATCGTTGAGAGCTCAAATACACTCACGCAAAGAACCAAAGTACTTATCGTGTACTGCACAAATACCACGAGACCGAAAATTTCGTTCGACTTTTCGGCCAATCTAACATTTTTTTAACATACAAACATCAATAAAAGGTTATTCATAAAAAATTGATTGTCTGTATCCTGCGTTTCGTAAAAAAAATCATGTTGGACGAACTGTCTCACTTGAATATTTGTATGTGATGTTTAACAGACTTGGCAAGTAACTTCTTCTCTAAATTGGCGATCAATAAATTTAATTCGTCACCCCGACCAGCTTCACGGCTCTGAACGTTTATGCTCTGCGGCATGTCATGAAAGCGACATTTTAGTATATTCAATTGTGCACATGTTTGCAACATTAATCCAGGCAGCAGCGTGTCGAAGGCGGTGGTGACCGCGCCGCCTGCCATTACACCCCCGATTTGCTGGCTGTAGGCGAGCGAATAGACTAACGGGGATGCGTAATAATCGAAGGGTAACCAGGAACCGTAAGGCAAAGCTCTTCGCGGTACATCTTCCACGACAGATTTCATTATTAGGCCAATAATCGTAAATCCCACGAGTGCAGCGTACCGTAAAGTATTGGATCTTTGAAGTCAATATATATAAATGCTACAGTCGGTCAATTAATATATACATAAATATACATATACATAATATATACATAAATGCTACAGTCAGTCAATAAAATTTTGATGTATTTCTTGATGATCGATTATCGTAATTTTTTACAGCAGTAAAAATTCTAACAATGATTTGTCACAAGACAACTGTTGTTCCAGGAGCGTAATTGGGGATACAGTATATTTCAAATCACATACAGACCTGATTAAACGATCGAATCTACGTTGAATCGCAAATTCTTTCTCGGAGCTGGGTCGAAATGCATCTTGCTGAAGAATTTTTGTCAACTCAATGATTTTACTTCGTTTCTTTAGTATATTCGCACCTTTACTACAGTCTGCGATCAATGTCAGTAGAAGAAAAGAATTGTTGGCTAAAGTCGCGACATCGCCAAATGAATTAACGAGTTCTATTAATTCTGAAATAATTACGGTAACCACGAGCATCATCGTAAAGCAGGTGTAACAGTGATACAGTTTCGTTTTCCAGCCGGGCAGCCAATGCACCGGCGGCCACATTCCGGTAAACTGAAGAATTACAAAAGTGTGCCTCAGCGTTTGCATCGCCACGAAATTTTAGTCGAAAATATTTGCAGTAAAGTAAGACAGTTAATCCTCAGCGAAAAATATGTTACTGAATCGCTCGCTCCTGGGTTGCGTTGCCGGAGACAGAGTGCAGCCCTCGGAAACGTGCATATTTTCCCCCATTGAAATATTGATGACCAATTATTTTCCACTATCTCTGGCTACCGAGCTCAGCTAACGATTGATTCTTTTATATTATAACGGTTGGGGACAACGACAAGGGGATACAATTCCCCCGTATATACGCCATGCGTATCAGATGTCGAAGTGGAAAAAAAGAAAACATATTCTTCCTACGTCGGGGGTTATATTAAATATTAAATGGTTAATGATGCCAGGTACATACGTACCGTTTCTTGTTACTATAGTCCCAGTAATGCAGAACATTCCGAGGGTGACTTTTTGCAATAATCCCCCGACCTATTTACTGTTTTTGATGGTGGAAATCGCAAATGAGTATTAAGGTAAAAACTAAAATGCCTTAAGAACACGGAGCGTGCAGACCAACGTGCACATTATAATTGAAAACCAAAACATTGATATTCGCAAAGCTTTTACTATCACAAAGGATTTTCGGTATTTTGGCATCCTCATAGAGGAAGCTTCGCGAATAAAGGAATACTGTGAGGAAGCGATTGTGAATATTCAACTTCTTTTGCTTCCTCATAGAGAAAACTTTGTTCTTATGGAAAAAAAATGTCGAGATGTTGATGAAAACGTGTTCAGAATGTTCCAAAACATCGGAAAATCATATTTAGAAAAAATGTGTGTGTGTGTGTTTGTGTGCGCATCGTATCAGACCCGAGAAATTGAAACTGATATAACTTGAGAACGGCTTGAGCTACCCAGCTGAAAATTCTAACGTAGGTACAGAGATGAATCCTTAAGGTTTGGTTACATGTTTAGCAAAATGCTTTCGCTCGTAAAAATGTTACGCGGTTTGGAAGTTTGCTATAAAAAACTGTGCGTGTGCAAGCTCTTACAATTGTTTAGCTCTCGGGTCAAACAGTTGTGTACAAAGGGACTATTATCGACCGATGATGATATTATCGGCGTGCGCATATTGCTCGAGACACGTAGGTGAGTGGCGCGAACTTTTCAATAAGCCGTATACGTCTGTATTACAATAAATAATGTTTATTTTTTTACACAATCGTATTACGAACATGACAACTGAATTAAAGAGCGATATCAGTAAAATATATATACTGTAGATACGATCGTGTGTATAAATATAAATCTGTAAAGTGGCTAGACAAAAAGTGTACGGAAAAACCGCTAGCCAATAGCTAACTACTACATGATTTGTTTTTAACCCTTTGACTCGGCGTGCACGTAGCATTTTGTACACCGAAAAAAAAAATATATTTTCAGCTAAATATTGCATTATACCGACATATCCATAGAACAATCGCAATCCACCTCGCATTGAATAATAAAAAAATGAATCGTTTATCGCTCATTAAAAATTGATGTTTCAACGCCAAAGGGTCAATTTGTACAGACTACCTCAATCACATTTTCGTTCTCATCGCGAGGCAATGTCTTTTTTTTCCTCGGTTCCCGCTCTCGGTCCACGTCGAACGAATAAAAATATATTTGTACTAAAAATGTGATGACACGAAGTACTACGCTGTGTCAGTTGTTTACACGAAAACGTCGTACTGACTAATGATTTATCTAAAGAATACAAAGTAATTTGAATATGCGACGCAATCGATGGCAATCGTGGGAGGACCGTGGCGGGAACCCTTAAAAAAAAGTAAAAAAAATAATGACTGAAAGCTCAAGTGATTTGAAAGTTGATCCGTGGAAAAAAAGCACAATAACAATCCGGCTGTCAATGAGAATTGAGCTATTGCATAAGGTATATTACGCTACCCGATAAGTTAGCGATAACGAACTTGCACTGTTTACCGTGTCAAGGAACCTAGTACCTATTTAGCTGAATTTCAATCGCGTATCACAGACTGTCAATCCCATCTAATAAGGTACTTCCACAGTCGTCGTTCGTGCCTTCCACAGTTATCATTTGTTTCCTCCTGTTTTTATTTTATTCTTCTGATTGCTAAATTAATTACTCTTGCCCAATTTAATCTCAATAAGACGCTCGCAACAGCGCTTTAGTTATGTATAGATTCAATGATGCAATAACTCGGGATGAAGTCGTACCGGTCGGGTGTTATCAGAACCGTCGTGCGGCTTTGTGATATCTCTCGATACACCCGTACTCGCGCGGTCTTTGATTTTGTTAACGTATCTCAATCTCTTTAATTAAAAACGCTCAACTTTTGAAACTCTATCCTATCCCCCTCTCATTATTACCAGTAGCGAGAGATGTTTTCGTTTTTTTTTTTTTTTCTTTAAATGAATACAAATTTCATTGATCATAGGTGAGTATTTGAGCCATGCTATGCAACGATTTCGCCGAACTTCACGTGACCGGTCTCTTTGGCGTGATGACTGGCGGCCTCCTGGCCGCTCAGCTGAATGTCGCAGTCCATGCATTTGAGCGTAAATTTTTGAACGTCCGTGTATTGCCGACTAGATTGGGCCTCCCTCGCCAGTTGCTCCGCGACCGATAGTATCTTGTCGTCGTCCGTCGGAAATATCGTTTGTATGCTGCCACCCTAGTGAAAGAAATTACCTCACATCAGCGAACAGAGCAACAAACAATTTAGTAAAATTTAAAAAACTGTAAATTTACATATCTATCAGAAAACAAGTCTACCGGATAATAACTGTACCAAAAAAGCAGCCCTAACAACTCTACCACATAACAACTCTGTCAGAATCAAAATAAAATTCCAGCGGAATTGAACTAAAACTCTACTGGAATTGAAATAAAACTCCACCGGAATGGAAATAAAACTCTAGCGTTTTATTAAGTTTTATTTCCATTCCGGTAGAGTTGTATTACTTTATGGCAGATAATTTGGTAGAGTTCCAATATGGTAGAATTGTCTTTTTTGGTAGAGTAATTATCCGGTAGACTTATTTTCTGGTAGGGTTGTGAGGTGTAAAGATGTAAATGTGCAAAAAAAAAAACGTTGTAGAACATTACCCATAAGATATCTTCATAACATTACATAAGACATTATCATAAGATAGCATGAAAATAAATTTCATGGGAAGAAAGTTATAACCGCTGTGTTATTGCACAAACTATGCTCAGAGAAGTTCAGATAATAAAATTCTACAAGCGAACAATTATTTTTCTTTCTACAGCAGCGCATTGACAGAAACTCGTGAAAGATTAAATTTGATGTCATGTCAGACATCATCAGAATCATTGTAGAATGATGCTGAAGATATCTGCATAAGACTAAATTTCATCAAGTTATAACGGCTTTGTCTTACATTGCGCAAACTTTGCTCGGACAAGTTCACTCAGAGGATAAAATTCCACAAGCGAACAATTTCTTTTCTTCCTGAAGCAGCGCATTGCAAGAGATTCACCAAAGAAGAAACTTGATGTCATGCAGATATCTTCAGGGTCATCTTAGATGCCAAACTTACGTCCAGAGGCTCCAGAAACAGAGGATCATAGTGTATGCCGTTGAATATGAGAAAAACTCTCTGAGCGTAATGTTGGTCCTCGCCGAATCTATTTATAATGGCGTTGATGCTGTCCACAACAGCAATTTCCAAGCCATAAAATCTTGACAGTATAGATAATTCTATGGCTCCTCCCCACGAGTCGGATCTCAAGATCCAATCGCAGTACTCCGAATTGGGCCTTCCCAGAATGGCTTCCGAATACTCATCCTGATCCGAAGCCACCGCATGGGCAATAATCTCTCTCATAAACTCCGAACAGCTGGGATCTATTTTGCCTGAAATCAAAAATTAAAAAAAAAAAAACCAAAAATCCATCTCTTTAGTATCGAATGTAGATGGCGCCGTTGCGATAAAGTAATCTACCTTTTTTTCGATTATTTTTTATTCATATAATACCATTGAGTACGTATCCGACGCTGGTGAAAAGGCACGAATTGTCGGCAGGAACAATTTTTTTCATCAACACACCTGGTATGTCGGCGAAACTTTCGCTATTTACTATGTGCGATCGCGGTATATCGGCTTTCTCGCGAATCTTATTGTCGATGACTTGTGATTTCTCCTCGACAATGAGCGTGTCGCCGGAGGTTATTCCGGTCTCTTCCAGTGTCGCCTTACCGTTCACGAGATCAAGGGCTTTAGGTGGAAATCCACCGAGTACGTTGAGCATATCGATCTTTATGCCAGTCAGCTCGGAGAGTTTGAATTTCAGTTCGGATACTCTGTCTCTCGGGGTCAAGCCGTTCACCACCTTCTGACCCGATTTGGTTTTTACCCTCAGAACGAAACCAGCCATTCCTTCACGGGGAGCAACTTTGCGGGAGACGCACACGAAAGAGATCGCGTATAGATGGTCTCGGCCTCCTGGTCTCTCTCTCCTTCACGGGTTTCGCGAACAACCCCGAAAACTTCGAGATCAGCTAATTGCCCGCTGCCACGTATTTCCCGAATTGGACCAACAGTCTGTCATATCACGGCCACGAATCGAAGTTTATTGATAATCTCACTAATTCATCGTGGTTCACTTTGATCTCTCGCTCTCTCGCGTGGGCGTCCTCTCTCGGATCTCCGAATTGCGACACACTTGGCCTACTAAACCCCTATTGATAGAGCAGTGTGCTCTCTGCACGATCCGACCGCTTGTCACTCGTAGTGCGAGGCGAGTGGCGCTGCTGGTCGACGCGAGATTCATCGCTCGTTGACTGTACATGGACTTTTGTTGATGCTGGGACCTCTTGTTTTTTTTTTTTGGCGCTCGGTATACAAACATCGAAGGGCAAACGCTCAAGCGGCCGTGTAAGATGGATGTTTTTTTCAGCCTACGGTGAGTCCAACCATGCAGCTGCAAAGGTAAGTTCTTCGTCTCTTACCGTCGGCGACTCGCAACGTCAAATACAAAGAATCTTACTTTAATTATTTCTCAAGGACCGAGTAAACGGGTAACAGTTTACCGAGTCAAAGATCAATTGGTTAAAAAATTCTTCGTGTCGCATGCAGTAATTTAAGGTCACTCGCTGTGTCAATGATCGTGACAATCTACTTTACCTACGGATATCGCGAGACATAAGAACCAGGAGAATTCAGCCACGCGAGTGTATGGAAGAATATTCCTATTTATATTATATATATAAATATATATGTCGATATACAAATAATTACTTTTGTTTTTTTTTTCATAAATTAACGGGACGTTTTATCAATATATTAATTTTATAGATGATTGTGCGGTGGATGATGAGGAACGCGCATTATGTTTTGATATTTTTGTTTTTCTTTTTTTTCGCTTTAACGATTACACATAATCGTTTTCCGTGAAAGTCAGTAGAAAAACGAGACACCCGGACAGGATGCCCAGAGCTGCTGGGCTGAGACTCTCGATGATTTTCTTGGCGACGTTCAACACATCGTTCGTTATCCCCGAGACACCGGACGCCCTCGAAGCCACGAGAAAACGTATCGCCGCTCCGTTCGGCTGTGGCTGCAACAAAAAAACAAAGAGTTATCGGTATGGTATTAACGCCATGCGAAACACTCGAGGAGTCTTCCTCACTCCATTGAGAGCGTCAGTCACGTGACTTTCAACTCCTCTGAAAGGGAAGTGAAATATCGCGGTCGGTAATGAAAACTGCAATGAACTTTTCTCAAGACCGCTAGTTTTTTTGAGGAGAAGGCAACTTCGAGCCCGATACGCACTGTAATTTTGCATCCGGACCCAATCCATTTTTTTCTCAAAAAAATTAGCATCATTGAATAAAGTTAATTTGAAAATTGCAACTATCTCTCTCGCAGGCACTGCTAACGCCGTCGATTTAAATCACCCTGAAGATATCTGCACGAGACTAAATTTTGTAATTTTATATTATAGCTGTTGTGTTTTGCATCGACAAAACTTCGCTCGTGGAAGCTCACTTCGGGAATAAAATTCTACAAGGGAACAATTTTTCATTCCAAAGCAGTGCACTGACAGAGACGTGCCAAAGATGAAATTTGATGTCACAGCAGATATTTGAAGGGCATGGTTGTAAACGAGTAGTAGTTACAAGTAATTTATTAGGAAGATGTTACAGAGGTTCTCGATCATTCAAGTATGTTACAAATGGCTTGGTGATTGCACGAACGTATGATAACATAATCTGCTAACGAGCCATCGACCTTGGTCCTTCTCGATGTAAATGATTTTTCAAAATACTAAACATTTTTTTTTCTAGCGATCTCTCCCGGCCGGTACTCGACGCTCGATCTCAGGAGGCAATGGAAAAAGAAGAACGACAATACCGACATAGCGAGGGCGATACGACCGCGGGACGCAGGGACCAGTGGCCAGTAATGCATTTTACGAAACGATCGATGGAAGGGTGCATTTTTAAATTACAATAACTTTTTATTTTATTTTAACTTAATTTCTTTTTAGCTATCTCTCCCGTCCGGTACTCGACGCTCGATGTCAGGAGGCAATGAAAAAAAAAATAAATAAATAACGACATAACGCGAGCGATACGAGCGCGGACGCGCAACTCGCCGTGGCCAGTGATACATTTTTCCCGAATCGATCGACGGTAGGGCGCGCGTCGTCGGGTGCGGAAACTATCGGGCACCCGATAAGAGACACTGGAAATCACCGTGCGCCGGTGCATCGAGCACTCGCGAAGGTTAGAGATCGCGCGATTTTTCGCCCGTTATCTTACCTGCTGCAAGAACGCGCTCGCCGATGAGCGCGCGGAATAATCGTCATCGACGAGTTTCCTCCTTTCCGCGTGGTTAGTGGAATTTAACGCCGACGTATAACTTATCGCCTTCACGCCGGTGTCACCCGACATCGTCGTTGCGCTCGCATTTCTTTCCGGGTACAACGACGAGCCGCGAATGTAGCTCGCGCTCAGTATCACGCTGCTTCTCACGTCGAGCTGAGGCTGCAGGAATACGTTGAGTAGCAACGCGTGTATAACGTAGATCGCCACCAGACACAAGTAGCTCCGATCGCTTCGACGTCCAAAGTCATTCTCCCTCATTTCCGTTATCGTTCACCGTGTCACTTTTTATTTACCGATTCGCAAAACAGTTTCGACTCACGGTCGTTCCTATGTATAGGACGGAGACACTGGACAGTGTACTTCAGTCGAACACGACAAACGCCCACGCAAGTTTTCCGGCCTGACGCAAGAACAGGCGTGAAAACAAAAAAATATCGCCTCCAGTGAATTTATATCACTGAGTCACCGAATGGCTTCGAAAAAAAAGAGTTAATATTGATACTTCCCGATCGAAGCTCCGGCGATCGTCTGTCGACGAGACCGTTCGTTTCAGTTTTTCTTTAATGTTCCATGTAATTTCGATGATAAAACAATAATTCCACGGACGATTCCGATACGCGCACACGTCGATCGCCCTCACTCACTTGTCCACTCTTTTTTTCTTGTCCTTATCACACACTCGATCGAGATCGGGGGCGATTATAGAACACCGCGAGTAAAATCACAGGGTCGACCGGACCGTCCTACGTGTCGAGCGATTTTGGGCGACGAATTCATACTGCGAATTCGCTCTTCTGTTCATCACGACTTACGGTGCGGCAATGTTTTCAAACAGAGATTCCCTTCAATGAATTCCTCCTTATCGGTTTCGGTGACTCGCCGCGATAAATCGGACGTCTTCGGGTTTTCCGCCTGCTCGCACGGTCGGCTATGAGGATACGTCGGCCGGATAATTCGATGAACAGAAAAAATGTATAACGATTCACGGAAGCGGCGATAATTGATGGTAATAACGGGTGAGATATATTCGACGATGTTCCGTCGTCGAATATATCTGATGCTGCTCGGAGGCGAATATCAATTACAGTGCGACGGGCTTCAACGATGCGCGGCGGAGCATCGTTGCTGCCAGTCTAGGGTAATGCCGACGTATCACTGAATTTTCCTATTATAAAGATACCGGCGAACACTCCCCCCTGGAGAACGAGAGAGCGAGCGAGTGGTACGTGGCCGAGGTTCCGATAATGCGATGCTATTTGTCGTTGTTCGAAGAACCTTATCGGCAGGTATATATTTCGTTCGGTGTGCTTTCTCGAATACACGTACTAAAAAAAGATATATATATTTTTTTTTGTATGTATATATATATATATATATTTATTTGTCACTGTAGGTCGCATTGCCGTAGCCCCTTTATTATCTTCATTCTGGGTCATCGACGATAAAATGATTCACATGTACTTCGTTACTGGTGTAATGACGAATTCCTCCATTTTAACTACACTATCTTCCTCGCCAGAAGCGGATGGTCCTCCCGGTCCGGTCGTCATCGCACAATCGCTCGCCGTTTCAATTCTTCTTTGCATTAATTTTTTTCGTGTTCGCGTCTGCAATTATTTTTGTTATTAAAAAAATTCCTTTTGCAGGAGTATCCCGCGCAGGTTGCAGGGAAGAAGATAAAGAAATTGTCTTATCTGACAGACGAATCTCGCGGCTCGGTGGGAGAGGTGTTATCACACGAGTACTTGGTCGGAACGCGAATTGAGAGAGATAATCTCGGGAGAGCTCTGATCCGATCAGACACATCTTCTAGCCTCGGGAAATTTTATGTAATTTTGTTTGTGATTTTATTCTCCAATATCTTTTTTACTTTTACGTATCTTCCTTGTTCATTCTCGAGTCTTGTTGAACGGGTCTTTGCGTAGTTGAGAAAAAAAATTACAACTGTATTTTTTTTATAGGCAATAATGTGAAAAGATTGATCCTTATCACACACGCAACACGATAAAGGTGTCTCGGCTGCGGCGAGATTCGGGCTTCTTCCTTTATCGGAGCACGCCAACGAGTCTCGTAATACGCTAACGAGTCTCGTCTTGTAATGTAACACGCATTCCGGTCGGCACTTTTGTTTCCGAGGAAATCGAAAATCTCGCGAACATCTATCACCCTCACCGATGTGTCGCTCGAAAGACCACGACTATAGATCGTCCCCGTTGTCTATTCGCCATACTGACAAGTGCGCGAGGCGCTTCGTCACCGGCCCGGAGAACGCGACCCGTAAGAATGCCAGAGATAGCGACGACTGCGGGCCTTTAAAATTATGGCTGTTTACCGCGGGCTTCGACGACTGGGGATTATTACGATTTCTGTGAAACTCGCGGTTTGCTCGCACGCAGCACGACGTAAACGATTATCTCACGGTTCACACGACGTTTTCTTTCTTATCTGGTTCCATTTATCAATATCTCGTTTGGTTGTTGCACGCCAGGAGCTCAATCCATTCCGTCATCGTTCACGAAAATCCACCCAGGCGCCAATCGACATTGGCATTTTTTTTTCATTGACCTTGCGCGCACCTCCTTCGTCTTTGCCGTCGTATAATTTTTTCGTCACCCGAGCATCGTGACCTCCTCTCCGTCACGAGGCGACAACGCGTTATTAGATAATAAATGTGCCGCGTGAAGTTTACGTCACACCGCGAACGCACGGCGCGGAGAATTTCTTCTGCTAATGCTTCGACAAAAAAAAACGTTTATGGCAGTCAAGGACATCGTGGTTTGACAGCCCGCGGTTGTTAAATTAGTCGGTTATGGTCAATGGACGGAAAGACTCGGTCGGGTTATCGGCGAACGAAATTCGTCGACAATGATCAGCGACGGTCGATTTCGACTGATAACGATGGCGGAAGCATTTTTCAAGGCACATCGACCATCCCCGTACATGCCGTTCTTCACGACGCGACCCCGGATCTTGGATCCAACGAATCTCGTCTGGGGATCGCTGAGCCATCGGCGACTCTGGCCAATTTGACCGACGGTATAGTTTCTTCGCTTCTTTTTCGTGTCTCGGGCTATTTTTTTTACCGGAGCGATCGCTGGAATTTTATAATCTGAGATTCGGTCGATAGAACGTCCGATAAATATATAATATATAAATATATAAAATAATTACTTAAATGAAATAAATATCTATTTAAATCAAATAAATATTTAACTTGAACCAAATAAACGGTGGCCGTCAAATAAATTATTTTTCTGGGTGTAAACAGTGAAAAGTTGTGGCTAACACAGTTCAACGAGCTGACCCGCAAGATGGCCCTCCTGAAGCAGACTCCCAAGGTCACGAGAAACGTTGGGCCTCTTGCGAACGATTGTTTGATAACAGCTACGGGAATAAAAATTACCGGAATGTAATTTGTAACATTTTCCTTTATAACGAACGAAGAGAAACGTTTAAACTAGTCGGATAATTAAAACAGTGAAAAATTGTGGCCAACGCAGTTCAACGAGCTGACCCGCAAGATGGCCCTCCTGAAGGAGACTCTCAAGGTCACGAGAAACGTTGGGCCTCTTGCGAACGATTGTTTGATAACAGCAACGGAAATAAAAATTACCGGCATGGAATTTGTAACATTTTTCTTTATAACGAACGAAGAGAAAGGGTTAAATTAGTCGGATAATTCAAAACAGTGAAAAACTGTGGCTAACAGAGTTCAACGACCTGACCCGCAAGATGGCGCTCCTGAAGGAGACTCTCAAGGTCACGAGAAACGTTGGGCCGAAGAGGACGGCACGGATGAACTCGTCGTCTCAGGCCAACCAAGTTGCCGATCTCTCGGACGTCGGCGTCGCAAAGCGAGTCGTTCTCGATTGTATCTCCGAGCTGACTTTCGTCAATCATTTCCTGGACGGCAATGAGGAGACTGCTTCGGTTTATCGTGACAAGTTGCGCCAAGCTTTTTCGGGCGAATGCGAGAAATCGGAACCTATCGTCATCCAAGGATTGTCCGTTTCACCGACAAATCCCAACACGGTACTACGAATTGTCTTATTTTATATGTCGACCTAAAAATCATAAACTCGATAATACCTTGATTCATATGTGGAGATTCGTGCTTAGGTGGCTCGTGAACAAAATTCCGTCACTGATTCGGCTGTGGCCGTTGCGGAACGTTCCTCGAACCGGCACAGAAGAGAGGCGGAGATTCAGACGGAAGTCAGCGAGACTTCGATGAATCGAAATATTGCAAAATCTCACGGTAATAAAATGGCAAATTTTCTCATTTAGTTTTCGTCTCGATGCGGTCGTGTTATTTTTAATTATTATTTTTTTCATATTTTTCCAAGCGAGTTTGATGACCATCGACGAGTCATGCCAAAAATCGCTGCAGCAGGATGAAAAGAAGAAAAATAAAAGATGGTAAATAAATTAATCAACGAACAACGATCCATTTGAATTGACGAGCGTAGCTCCCTTCCGTGCAAAGGTATTCGTGTTGCGCCGTCGGTAAGCGAGAGAGGAGGAAGAAGTCAAACGAAAAAATCGAAGGAAAGTCGGGCAACCCGTCGTCGTCGAAAAAATCTATGGCTAAATCACCCGAAAAATCATCGAAAAAAGTTGTTATATGCGAAGACGTCTCTTGAAACGTTTGCACCGCAAAAGGCAGAAACACTTCGAGAACCTTCGAATTATTCCTATTCATCATCTTTATTGTCATGTCGAATTATTCGTATTCATCTTTATTGTCACCTCGAACTACTACACAATTTTTTTTATTAATAATTTTTTCCTTAGGACGCGAATACATCTGACTATAAATCGTCGGTGGCGTAACGCCGGCATTCTTTCGTGCCGCAAGTTTTTTTCGTTCTTTTTTTGACGGTGGTCGTCCCGCTTCCGCAGGCGACGGTCCTCTCGGCCGGCAAAAGTTTCCTCGCGTACTTCGACAGGCTCTTGAAATTTTTCAGCTTCAATTTTTTTCTCTTCGATGAACTGGAAAGCGGACAATCGGTGCTTCTGTCGCACGTTCTCACTCTGACCGACGATTGGACGGTTCTGACCGGAGGCCGCTCCGCCGCTTGGGTTCCCCTCGTCAGCTGCTCGGTGGGTCTCGGCGGACCGCGCGCGGCTGCGTTTATCGCCACGGAATTCTGGGCGCAGAGGTAACAGCAGCTTTTCGTTATATCGGCTGAAGCTCCTGCAGTTACCGCATCGGAGAGCGCCTCGTCGCTCGTCCAATCCGCTTGCCTCGTTCCCGACTTGGCTGTCCGCTTGGCGCGCATTTTCTTCGCCTCCCTCTCGCGGGCTTTCTTGGCCCTCTTATCGGGGATCTTCCTTTCCCCGGGCTGTTTTTCCACGTCCGGCGATGCTTTATCCGCATTGGGTTTTCTCATCGACGACCTCGGCAAGGCGATCCTCTCTCCCGATTTGTCCTCAACTATGCTCCCTCCACTTGTCCTTTTACAACAACATGTGCAACATTTTTGCAATCTCTTTTTTTTAACCTCCCCGAGACGGCATTTTTTTCTCAGTAGCTCGGCGCATTCTTGACTCTTACCGTCCCATTGTTCGGCCTTGTCTGTTCATTGGTTTTTTTTATATCAATTATTTACTACGAAATGTACTTCAATCTTGCGAATTTTGCGTTTGATCTTACTACCTCGTTGATTTCCACGTCTTTGTGAGTTGGTCAATTTATTCGCTTGCCTTGACACATGTCCCGTTGACCATTCGTTATTGGCTATGTACCAATTCAATGGTTCAACTCTACTGTGCGTTACTATCGAGCTATGCTCGTCCCCGGCCGAGTCCGTCGACTCGTCCGATTCCCCGAAACCGTGCATCACCGGGTTATCATCGTACACCGGAATCCTTTCATACCGACTGTATAGGTTAGTTCGAATCATTTTTATTTTTTTTTGCGTCCGAACAAAACACAGAGCGAGCTCGGTCGATCAAACCCACCGTCGACCATTTCTCTATTTTCATCCATAAATATTGCTACAAATTATTGAAAAATTTTCTTATCATTGCGCTATCTAAAACTTCCTATGGCAATAAACTTTTCGCGCCTAGACTCGTCCCGGATTATCAGCAGATCGTCTATCATCGTCCTCGCAACAGTTTAACCCAAGAGTTCATGTACTGCCACTTAGAGAGTAAAAAACCAAAGACTGTAACCCCGAAGATATCTGCATGACATCGAATTTCATCTTTGACAAGTCTGTCAATGCGCCGATTTAGGAAGCAAATAAATGTTTCGCTTCTAGTATTCTCTAAGTGAACTTCCCCGAGCAAAGTTTGCGTGATGCAAAACACAGTCGTTATAACCCGATGAAATTTAGTCTCATGTAGATATATCTTCAGGAAATCAAACAGCATCTTTCGTAAGTCTTTGTAAATGTGCTGTTTTAGGAACGAAACAAATGTTTCGCTT
This sequence comes from Ichneumoninae sp. B BG-2022a, assembly GCA_030522725.1. Lineage (NCBI taxonomy): Eukaryota > Metazoa > Arthropoda > Insecta > Hymenoptera > Ichneumonidae > Ichneumoninae sp. B BG-2022a. The sequence goes on from JAPYZD010000569.1 coordinate 25,627, forward strand.
GTATAATTTTCTTCTCTAAGTAAACTTCGCCGACCGAAGTTTTTGGGCTGCGAAACACAGTCGTTAAAACTCGATGAAGTTTAGTCTCATGTAGATATATCTTCAGGCTGATCAAAGAATTATCATCCACCGACGAAGCGTTCAAAAATTGGCGCCCTTTTGCGGATTGGTCAGCCGTCATGCGCGTCGCGGCACGGAATAAAAATAAACTGCGTTGATAGGTGCAACCTCGTGTATAAAATGGTTGGCTCAGCATCCCTCAGCCGTACGGTTTATATATACGTATACATCATAGAGTTGCGTCGAGCGTGCGCAAGCGGCGCATCGTCGAAAACCGCGATGGCGTCGATGACTGTTGGCTGTGCGCAGGCTCTACCTAGCGGCGAGTCGGTGTCCGGAGACAAAGCGGGCAAGGCTGTGTCGGGTGGACAGAGACGAACGAAGCGCGCGGCGCAGGAGTAGTGGGAAAGAGCCATAAGGCGGATAGACGGAGAAGGCCAGGGGTCCGGCAGTGGCAGGACTGGCAGGCGATGGTGGCGACTGCCTCCGGATGTCGTGTTTTGCGATGCGTCTGCTAAAGCCTCGAGACTCCTTCGTGGACTACGTAGACTAGAAAAACTCAAAGCGGTCAGCTGTGATAAGAGGCTCGTGTGTGTTTGTGTGTGAAAGAAAACAAAGGGAAAACGAAGGGAAACAAAAAGAAAAAAAGGAAAGAGAATTGAAGTTGACGGCGTTCGGTTATTATCGAGGATAAGCGTACATCGAGAGGGCTCGTACAGCGATGGTGTTAATATCGTTGTTAAACTTGTCTCTGGTGTGACGTTGGGCGCCACGGAGTTTCGTTCGTCCAGCGAAGTGCGTGCGTGACGGCGCTCTGTGTGTATGTGATCGCTGTGTATGTGCGCGCGTGTTTTGTTTCCGTGTGCGCGTGTACATCGAAGCCCCCTGGTGCTCTGTATGCCCGTGTGTACGTTCATCATAAATCGGCGGACCGAACGGGAAACGGGTTGAGAACGAGTGTGATAGGAGAGCGAGGAGCGCGACGACGGGGAGAGTTGGTACGCGAGGGAGAGAGAGAGGAAGAGAGTTATCGCGCGGATACGCACGGGCTGGAAGTGAAGGAGAGGACGAGAGCGAGGGGCAGAGGGGGAGAGAGAAAATAAAGAAATAAAGGGAGCGGAGAATTAAAACGAAATATATATTATCAGCGGTAATAATCTCTGACAGAAAAGAGAGAAATAAGTGAGAGCAAGGGGAGTCAGTGCTTTCGCGAGTGTTCCTCGGTGGGTTTTTACCTCTTGTTTATCCGCTCCCCTCCCCGCCCCGTGGTTCTCCGTCTCCGTGCCGGGACAGTGTTGGTGAATTGTTGTCGCGGTGATCGGCGGCCAGCGCGGTGGCGAACGAGCGGGAATATGGTGACGATGCCAAGTGATACGTTTGGATACGTCCTTTTCCTTCTGCTGCTCGTGCCGTACATCGAGAGTGGTGAGTAACGTCTTTCTTTCAGAGGCTTCACAATTTTTTTTTTTTTGTTTACGAAACATTCATTCGATTTCAGACGCCTGTTGGTTTTAAAAAATTACGAAACATGTCGCATGCGACTTTGGCGTAACCGATCGTTCAATCGAACAGTGCGAAACCGACGTGTCTCGTGGGTTATTAAACGGGGGGGATTCGTACGTGTGCGTGTGGGCGGAGGTGTCCGAGGACAACGACACCGTGCCAACGGGCGCTTCCCTGAGAGAGCACGCGTTACACGTGAGAAACATATGACGCGGGCCTCGAGACAGAGAGAGAGCCTCTGGCGCGTCGGTGTGTTGGTTCCCCGTGAATCATCCTTTCGATCAGGAACTTCCACCGTTCTCTCACTCGGCTTCTCGCACACAAACGCGCGACGAGTTGAAACACTTTTGTTTCTTTTTTTTTTTTATTAATTCCGCTTCGGGCGTTTTATGACCGAAAGACGTCACTCTCGATAATCGTCATTAGGATAACACACGCCATCTCTATTATTAGCCATCGACGGCGTCGCTTATCTGGAAAGTGTATCGATCATTCAGATTTCTTTAGCGGAACTCGGGTCTTCGCGTGTCGCTAACGCTCGCGACGTTTGTACAGCGACAATGCACACGAACGGCAATAATTAATGACATCTGTCGCGGATAAACATCATTGTTTGAATAACTTTGACGACGCTCAGTTTCTAGTCACACGCGAGTCTGCACGACAGATGTGTTAATTTTTTTTTTCTTTTTCCTTCAATGGCATTCATTCGAGACGCGTCTTTGATATTTCAACTGGCGTCTTTTGTACGCTCGTTAGTTCATCCACTGCTCCCTGTTGTTTGCACTGTCGCGATCCGTACATTTGCTCTCGTCCGATACTGTATATGAAAATTAAATTAAATTAAATTATTTTGGATTAATAAAATTACCACTCGATCGAGAAATCAAAGGTTTGCTACGTTTTTTTGTGATGTACGAAGCGCCGATCAGCCGGACGGACCTCGACGGTTGTTTCGGGCCACGCATCGATTGCTTCTCGGTTCTTCCTGTCTGTACACACCGGGACTTAACCGTTCGCTGTTGTTTGCACAATAAAATAAATTGAATCTGAAACGGTCTGGAAGTCACGTGTAAATACTCGTTTAGGGATACTGCGAAAAAATGTACTTTCTCGCGATTTTTTATCTCGCGGATTTCTATACTAGGAAATGAATTGAATAATGTCGAATTTTACGGGTTGCTCTTTCGAGTCTTAAAAAAAATGCCGAACACAGCAGTGTTAAGATATCGGTAGACTAGGGTTTCGAAGAACAAAAATGTGTGTAGCTATATGTTATTGATTAAATAAATGCCGTAATAAATAAAGGTCGTAATTTTCGGTGTTCGAAACTTTTATAATTCATTATTCAGAGCTCGAAGATTAGAATTTATTTTATACTGATTGTAAGGGAGCAATCTGTCGAAAAAAAATCTTTTCATTAAATTTAAAATTTGAAAATAAATGCAAAACGCAGAATGGCCAACGGACCGCGACGGTTGTTGCAGGCGCGCATCGATTGCTTTCCGGTGCTACCCCTCTGCAAACACCAGCGCTTAAGGTACAGTTACCAATGCTCGGACGGTTAAGAGCATCTCCGGATTTCGGCAGTTATTAATTGGCGAAGAAAAATTTGTTTGCGAAAATAACTGAAACAAATGTCAGGCTGATAGTTTCTAGTTTCCAAACACATCGATAAATTATACAGACACATATTTTTTAATTGCGGAAGAAAATAACAAGAGAATCCAAATGCACCAGTTTTTGGACGCGGTTTTTCGGGACGTTCCTATATTCGGACACTGTACCCCAATGTTTCGGCCAATTATAGGTTTCGAGAATTCTGATGTACGAACTCGACTCGTTCATATTAAGGCCATGTGAAAGATGTACCACGTAACATATGAGTTCTAGAGAGACATGTGTATTTTTCGAATCAATGCCATTTAAAATCGGTTGACGTTTCGGATAAAACAGAAGCATCATCGGACGCGGTATTAAATTGTACATCCGCTAATGCTTTGCCTTTTCCCGAAAAGTCTATGGTCTCTGAATTGCATTCATTACATATGTTGGTTACTAATTAAATCAATGAAATTTTATCTTTACGCGAAACAATACTGAAAATAAGCTCCGTAAAAACCTCGCTAACCTAAATTCTTCAAACTATCCGATCATTGGCTCGCGTATGTAGTAACGCTTGTGCCAATTTCCGGACACTATATCGTCGGTCGTTTAACAAAATGCACCAATAGAAACTGATTTAGGCGTAAACCTTGTGTAACTTTTTTCTATGCATCTAATAATGTTTGCATATACGATTGCGGGTGTCGCATCGGATTTCTAATACTTGAATTCGTAATAAATCAAATCTGCATAGCAGTGTCCGACGACTGGGACGTGTCCGAGCATTGGTACAGTTACCTTAGCCGTTCGCGGTTTTTTTGCACAATAAAATAAAGTAAAATAAGAGACGATTAACAAAATTATTGCCCGATCGAGAAATAAAAGGTCTGCCACGTTTTTGTAATAATATGAAACGTAGAACGCCCGACGGACCCCGACGGACGTTTCAGGCACGCATCGATTGCTTTCCGGTTCTCCCTGTCTGTGCACACACCGGGACTCAACCGTTCGGGACGTCTCGCACACCGTTCTGTTGTGCGGATCGTCGTGTGTACCCGACATCGGCGAGTAAAAACGTGCGTTGTGTTTTGCCGCATCCGTTTTGCCCTCGCAATCGACAGCGGACGGACAAGAAATAATAATACTTTCCCTGAACGTCACGACAGCGACACGTCCAAGGCCGTAGGAAACGATCTTGGAACTTCCCTCTCTTTGCGGCTCGACTATCGAGATTTTTCGCTTGGATTAAGGAACGACGGAAAAATCTTTCTGTTTCTTTTCCCCCCCCCCCCCCCCCCCCCCCCCTCTTCGCTTCGCGCGGTACGGATTTTTGACAATTTTATAACATCCAAGGACGAGACGAAAATCGAAAGATCTTCCTCTCTCGATAAGAGGAAAAGCGTTTTATTTTTTATATATACATTTTTTTATCCTCGGTAAACTTTCGACTCGTTCCCGTTCATCCCTCGAATGTCAAACTTTTGGGTCATCGCGGTGGAAGTTTACGCGAGCCAAAGCCTTTCCGGGCTTTCTCGGCGGTCCGACGTTCCGTGCCGCAGTTATTCCTAATCCCGACGGCACTTGGCCCTGATCCGGCATCGGGTTGGCCTATTCGTGAGAAACCTCTCCGGGAATCTTTGGTGCGGGAATTCGGTCTGGTTTTTCGCTTCTGTACGTTCCGAGTGGCTGTCGAAAAAAAAGATGGAAAAAAAGGAAATAAACGAAATGGTTCGGAAGGAGCGTTAGTGCCCGGTGGAAGTTTCACGATCGACCCGCGGGCAATTTCGAGTCGGGTCTAATTTCGATGGACCTTCACCGTTTTTTTTTCTTTCTCCCCTTTTTTTATTTCTTCTGCGCTACCCGACCTGCCATTATACAGAGGATCGGCGAATTAAGGCCGACTGACAAGCCCGACCGCTCGCGTGTGTCTCGATCTTCTTCCCTCGGGATATTTTTCGAAAGCACATTAGAGGGCGTCTGGTTTGTCTCGAGCCTCGGGAACACACCATTTAATTGTTCGGGTCGGAAGGTCAATGACACCCCCGGCTCTCCGTCGAGTGTGTTCTCGGTGGACGAGCTCTCGCCTCTTCGACGCTCAAACGGCACTTGGTGTGTATATAAATATATATATATATATATATATATAATAATCATAACGAGACAGCTCGGACTCCTAAATCCACCGACGCTAACAACGCTCGCGGCTCTGAAACTCGAAACCATTTTAATCGTTCCCGACGATTGCGTCACTCGTGTCTCGTTGAGCTCGTTTCTTCGACGATTGTTCGACCGGATTGTTATCCCTGCGAGCTCGCGGGAGAGAAAGTCGCATTGTTACAAATACACTCTCTTCACTCTCGTTCAGGAGAGTTTTACGTTGAACTCACTTTTTCCGCCCTTCGACACACCCCTGATGCAAAGTAAATAGTCGGCGACTTCCGGTTCAAGCGGAGGTTCGTCAATAAGTAAAAGTTCTCGCCAAAAAATCATCCGTGTTGCCCGAAAGTTTCTACAAATTTGTCAACACAATAAGAGAAAGAATCTCGACAGGATGTTGGCCTTTTTTTAATCCTCTGCATCCAATTTTGACGAAATTCTAAAAAAAAAAGGATAAAAAATCGCAACGGAATGTTAAATTTTTTTTGTCCATCCATTGCGGTTTACTTGGCCGACGTGAATTTACAGATTTTCCGTAGAGGTCCGCACTCGAAGCTACTCTCTATATCCGATGTCGTTGCTCCTGCAACGGTTTTATTCTACACTGAAAAAAAAATTTGCTTGCGGGCTGCCGAAGAAAAAAATGTTTGTTTCAATTCTACTATAAATTCTTACAATTCCATATGATATTGAAACAACGCCAGCAAGACTATTAATGTGACATGTTATCAATTCGGTATGAAATTGTACGAATTCAGAGTAGAATTGAAACAACGTTTTTACTTCAATGGCAGCCCGCAAGCAAATTTTACTTGATTCAATAATTTTTTTTTCTGTGTATAGCAACAATTTGGGTTTAAAAAAAATGAAACACCAAAAAAAGCAAGCAGGCGCTTGTGAAAATGACGATTAACCATGACAACTCGTCCGGAGGATTTCCCAGCAGCTCCTGCAGAAATTTGAACGTTTCATTAAGTTAAACCAGACGTTTATTCCCGTTACGGATGCGATGAAGTAATTGCGGATGACTACACACCTACGCGGTCATGTCTCGAAACTGGCCCGTGCGAGATTGTAAGCATGCGCCTAGGGGGTGGGCGGGGGGGGGGGGGGGGGGAGGGCGGGAGGCG
>JAPYZD010000570.1:0-65556 GCA_030522725.1 Ichneumoninae sp. B BG-2022a
TACGTATCTTATCTTCATTATTGTTTCGCGTGAATATTATTGTTTTCATTGATTTAATTGATAAATCGCAAAGGAATTCTTTTAGTCAATATTAACTAACAGTTCGCACATCAGAATTCTCGAAATCTGCGATCGTCCGAAACATTGGGACACGCAGCGTCCGAATATAGGGACGTGCCGAAAAACCGCGTCCGGAGATCGGTACATTTGGGCTCGCTTGATACTTTCTTCCGTAATTAAAAAAATATTGATCCTTTCATAATTAACCGGTGACTTTTGGAAACTAGAAACTATCAGCTTGATATTGGTTTTGGTTATTTCCAGAAAAAAAATGTTCTTGATAAATTAATAACTGCTGGAATCTTAGGCTGCTCTTAACCGTCCGATCATTGGTACCTTTATCTTATCAAGCCTGTGTATAAATTCACTGGTTCGACTAAAGAAAGAAATTGTGATTCGACGATCGTGTTTTGTTTTTACAAATGTAACTTTATTTTTATCAAACTATGTTTATCCTTCGAATACGATTATTTTAATACCGAAACGGAATATGGTTGAATAAAAAAAATGTTATGTTTGTGCAGGTCAGCGAGCAGAGCCGCTGATAAGGAAGAAGGATGGCCGGAGGATCATGGAGCGGATGGCTTCAGCGCTGCCGAGAATCACGTCAGTTAGTCCTCGTGATTGTCGCCATCGCTCTACTGCTGGACAACATGCTGCTGACCACCGTCGGTGAGTCAATTTTTCGAGTTTTTAAATCTTTAAAACTGGAGGAGAAGGAATAATGATAAAGGGGTCTGGGAATAAACATAAACGGAAAGTAAGCGAGATTGGAGATTGGAAGAAATCGGACCTGCGGCGTTGAAGGTTCGGTCCATTGGAAAAAAAAATAGCTGGAGCTATCGGGATTTTTTTGAAAGCAGATAAACATCATATCTTAATGTGTGCCAAAGGAAAAATTGATTCGACGTGGAAAAAACGAATAAAAAATTGACAAGTGCCCTGCACCTTTATAGCCGATGATCTTGGTAGAATTTGCTAGTTCGATTGACTCCGGTAAGATTAATTGACACCCGGTTGTCAATATGACCGTGAAAAATTGCCGTTAATTGACGAATAAATAAATAATTGTGAATGTATTCGTTTTACTGCGAGAAAGATAAATTTTGTAATTTGTCCAGCGTCCTTCTATCGATGCTTCGGTTAAAGAGCTTTTCGACTATTTCGGTCTCTCGTCACACTTTCGAATTTTTGAACCCAGAAGTTTTAACGAGAGTGGAGGATGACTTCTGGTTCGTTGTGTGTTTCTTGCACCGTGTCCGCCCTTCCGGCGTCCGGGATCGAACCGGCAATGGGCGAAAGTTGCAGACAAGAGTTGAAAAGGACGCAATTAGTAAGAAGATACGTATCCGAGACGATGATGTTCGATAGGACTCGAGGAAAAGAAAAAAACAGTTCGTAATTCCCCCTTGGAGTGAAAAGCGGTAAATGGAAGTGAAAGAAAGAGTTAATGATACTGGAATAAAAAAAGCTCTTGGAAGCGCAATTTCCTAATGAGAAACCCTTTCGTGTTTCATTATGGCGTTTTCTCCGCAGCTCGAAGCAACTCACGGTTTTTTTATCATGCAGCAATATCTTTCGATTTTTCACCTTGGATAGAACACGGACTGCAAAAACCCTTTAATATTCACCCGTTCTACATTAACCCTTTGATGTCCATCCCTAAGAGTTGGCAGACATTGGTAGAAAAATGTAAAAAAAAAAAAAAAAACAATAGGAATTCAAAATTCAGTAGAAATTGTTTCACTTTCATATTTTTATCGTTTAAGTGTTTTTGCCCTTGGATAGAACACGGATGGCAAAACCTTTGCCACTCATCCCTAAGAGTACGCGGATCAATTTTTGGAAACATGTAAAAAAAAAAAAATTGAAATTCAAAATTCACTGTAAATAAAAATAAATTCAAAAACGTTATCGTTCAAATCTCTCAACGAATCTCCATAAAATTTTGATTGTATTCTCGGATGACTGATACTTCCAGTCGAACCCATTTTCCAAAAGAAAAAAAAATATAACAGTTAACATTTCATCTGAATTAAAAAATGATATTTGTACCTTGCCTGACAAATTCGTCGAAACATCGTACCGTCGGACATAAAAAAATACGAACCATTTCGAGACGCGAGTGGGCGGATCGCCTTGCATCCACGCTTGAAAGTGGAAGCGGGCAAAAAATTCAAGATCCTACTTGGGGGTAGTCTTTAAGTCGCTGTGACCGGGTGGCTCTGTGCATCACACACTGGAATTGAGCGACGACCGGGTGGTTGCGACGTCTCTCTACCAGTAGGTCAAGAGTTTGTTGCACCGTCGCTCCACTCAGGCTCACCGCAGTTTCTTGAATATATTTTTTAATAGTCCTCTCCTCTGGCGACAAGCGATCTGCCACCTGACAGCTATTCTACGCCTCTTCGCCAAATATTTTACGGAAAATTAATTCTTTTTCTCACGATATCTAGTTGAATATATATATTTTTTTATTTATTCTTTTTCTTCGCCAATCCCGAGCGCCCGCGAGTTTTTTTAGATTCTCGTGGGAGTGACGGAGATTGGCAATTATATGAAAGAATAAAAATCCTCGGAATATATATATGTATATACAGAGGCACAAGACCGGCAGGGGATCGATAAGGTGCTTAAGATTCTCGAAGCAAAAAAAGAAAGAAAAATGTGGAGATTCCTTCGGATTAGGTGAACGTGGATATTTCTTTCTTCGACGAGCCGAGAACCATGTCCCCCAGAGGGAAGAATCATATTGCGGCTTTTCGTGAAATAGAAGATTTTGTACCGAGGGCTCAGAGTTCAATCAGAGCGGAGAGACTAAGATTTGTTTAAGCCACCGGAGCTAATCGTCATCATTGTAATACTCGGTAATTGTAGTGCGGTCGACTGAGGTCTGCGCAACTCAGACACAAATTCTAAGCGGGAAAGCCACCGGATAATTATTGATTGGACACACTGAAAAAAAGATTGTTCAATACACAATATTTTGTCAAGTTTTTTTTAGTCTCTTTGCAACGCAAATATCAAAATTACTCGTTTGTAATGTTCGTCCGTAAACACAATTCGGGAAATTGCATTAAGCTGAAAATCTTACTCGTGCCACGTACGATCCTGTCTGTAATTTATGGATGGAACATCGAGTAAGCAAGTTAAAAAAAAAACCAAAAATATTCCCAGTTGAAACCAAGTCACAAACTTGAAGAAAGAAGAAAAAAATTCCAGCTCAAGCCTAGTCGTCAATTGGAAAGAAAAAAAAATCTCCAAACAATGCCCAGTTTAATCCTAGTAATCAATCCAAAATTCAAAAAATTCAAGAAATTGCCAGCTCAAGCCTAGTCATGAATACAAAAGGAGAGAATCCCAAAAAATGCTCAGCTCAAGCCAAGTCATCAATTCGAGAACAAAAAAATGCCCAGCTCAAGCCAAGCTGAAGCCGAGTAATCAATGCGAAAAAAAAAATCTCAAAAAATCTTCAACCACCCTCGAAGCCGAGAATCCAGCGAACGAGCGGTCTTTCGCTGAAATTCTTACAACCGGCCATGCGTTTCTTCCACACACTCCCACTTTACTCGATTTACGGCACATGAGAACCCCACACGCTTCATTCGTGAGGTCACTTGCTTTTTCCAGCTTTTAACTCCGGACCCTCGACGTTTTCTCGCAACGCCACCCTGCGTGAACCCCGCTGGCATGTTTAATTCAGTAGGTACTCGCTCAAGAGCGAGATCTCGCCGGACAGAAACGTATGGGCTTCGCTCGCGGTGTGTCACGCCGCTATATATACCAATCCAGATAAGTGGTCATGCATTTATGGAGGGGGCCCCTCCGGAGTCGTTCACGCGTTGTCGAGATGTTCCGTTATATATCGTATACGCGGCGTACGTACCGACGAGCGCCCGCGAGAATTATCGCGGTTTGGAAGAGACCGCGCGGACGGAGGGTTCCTCGCCCGAGACTGATACGACGAGTCCGAATCGCTTCCCGACAGCGATAAAAATAAAGGAGGCTCTTTCGATATGATTCATCTCCCCTTCTCCCCTTCCTCGAAATCATGGCAATTCGAGAGCGAAAAATTGGCGCGAAATTGTTTTACGATAATATTTAATAGCCGCTGTACAGCCGCGAGATAAATCGCCGGCAAACAGTACAACTGCACAGTGTATATGTGGGGTAGAGCGGGGCAAAATGGGGTTTTTGGGCAAAACTAAATTTTCCAATAATTGTTGGATACCCGAATTCGCCCTATCGGATACATCAGGCTTTTCTCCCCAGTTTTGCCAGCTTGTCCGATCCAAAAATTATTGGAAAATTTAGTTTTGCCCAAAAACCCCGTTTTGTATATATATATATATATATATATATATATGTGTGTGTGTGTGTGTGTGTGTGTGTAGATAGGTTTCGCCAATTACATTTTCAACCGACGGGGTTCTATGAATACGATGGAGAATACCCGTTCTCGAAGGATCTCTCGCGGCTGCTTGCATTACTCATAAAGACCCACTTGTTGCTCTCTTTTCTGCTCCGAAGCTCTCCCGCCTGTCCTTTGGCTCTCTACGACTCGTCGGAAGTCCAACGAGCTGCGATAAATATTCGTAGGCTAATAACATTTTGAGGGAATTGTTCTGGGTTTTTTTTTTTTTTTGCTTCGTCGTTATACAATCATTGTTTTTGGGTGTGCATAGCGAAGATAAAAAAAATATGGGTTGGAGGTACTGGGATTTGAACCCAGGACTTTCAGCATGCGAAGCAGACACTCTACCACTGAGTTACACCCCCGATGTGATTGCTCTGGCGAAACGGATGCTCATGTAGCTGAGCATTGATTCGGTCTCTTTAAGGAGGTTTATAACCACCTATTAAATGATAATTGTTAGACATTTTTTAATTCTTATCTGTTTTATCGACTAAACGAGAAAAATTATAACTGAAAAGCAAATTCTTAAATGACCGAAGAGCATCATTACGGGATTTTGTCAGATACGCATTCTGATGGAACGGAAAGTTAAACAAAATAAAAATTATTGTTATAAAATGTCAAATGAATTATTTGTCGACAATATTTTTCAGATAGGTTTTTCTCGCCAGTGTCTTTATTTATTTATCCCGGGTACAATTCCGGGTAAAAATTACTTATATGGCGTAATTTGGCATACTCTATCATTAGAAAAAATCATTTTCAACAGAAATAATCGGGGCTTCGTCAAGAACGCGAGTAACCGGTTATAGGCTCCATCTTTACCGACGAGAGATATAAAATTAATATCCAATTTAATTTTTGGTGTGTTTCATTTATAGTCCCTATAATCTCGAAATTCCTGTACAACATAAGGCATGATTCAATCTCTTTGAGGACCGATGATAATCACATATCAAACGATAATTGTTTTTAAAAAAATGATTATCCCTTTTACCGACGAAATGCGGAAATGTCCTTTATAGAAGATAATCTCGCGGTGTCTTTTTCGGTTACGCATTCTGATGGAACAGAAATAAAAAATTAAAAACAATAATAATTATTATTACAAAAATGTCAAAAGAATTATTTATCGGCAATATTTTTCAGATAATTTTTTCTCGACGGTGTCTTTAATCTGGGTGCAATTGAGGCCACTTATGTAGCACAATTTGGCATGCTTTGTCGTTTAAAAATATTATTTTCAACATAAATAATCGTGGTTTCGTCAAGAACGCAATTAACCATTTACAGGTTCCATCTTTACCGACGGATGACTATAAAATTAATATTTAATTTGATGTTTTGTGTATTTCATTTACAGTCCCTATAATCCCGGAATTCCTGTATGACATAAGACACCCGAACGCAACACTGAGCGAACATCTCGACGGGCCATCACATCTCACAACCACGACCCCTCCTCCGACAACAACTACTCTCGTACCACGGTGCATGTGTCCTCAGCAAAACTTGTCGAACAACTCGCAACTGGAATTTCTTCACTCTTTAACTATAACGACACCGGCCAACTTAATAGGTTTGTAGATTCGTTGGTTTGCTAATTGAAAATAAATTATTAATCCTTACGGAAAATCATGTCTCTATTACGTGTCTCGAAACTAATTCTTAGGTAACTCTACGCTGAACGTGACATCGCCCGAAGAAATGGAACGGCAACAGAGGCACAAAGAACTTTTGGAAGAGACAGTTGCCGTCGGGATGATGTTCGCCTCGAAAGCCTTTGTACAATTGCTCGCAAATCCCATCGTCGGACCCCTCACTCACAAGTACATGAACATTTTGAATAAAAATATCGTTATTCAAATGAATTTTTATTTTTGATTGCTAGTGCTCCCAATCGAAACATAAACGATTAAAATAAAAATTTATTAAGAGACAATATTGCTCCAATAACAAAAAAAAAATCGCATTCTGACTTGGTGAAATATTGGCTGTTTGTGTCAATTCTTGGAGGTACAGAAATGATTACACGTCAAACACTTTAAATACTCTAAAAACTAAATAATAACAACAATCAGCCGACAATGTACTGAATGCTGGGACTTTCCCCAATGTGACAATTCTGCTCCAAAAAAAAAACTCCTTTTGATTTGGGGAAATATTGGCTGTTTGTGTTAATTCTTTGAGGCACAGAAATTCTTGTACGAGAAACACCTTAAACGCTTTGATAAAATTAGATGAGTAAAAAATCAGCGGACAATGTACTAAACGCTGGGACTTTCACCAATGTGTTTCCGGATTGGTTATAGCATACCAATGTTCACCGGTCTCATAATTAAACTATGCTTCATAAAAGTTAAATCATAAAAAGATGAGCGGAAAATATCCTAAAGGCTGGGACTTTTGCCGATGTGTTTCAGGATCGGTTACAGCATACCAATGTTCACCGGCTTCATAATAATGTTTGTTTCTACGTTGATTTTCGCCTTCGGACGAAGTTACAGCGTTCTATTTATCGCCCGAGCTCTCCAGGGTATAGGATCATCCTGTTCCAGTGTTTCAGGTAACGAAGGATAACCGCCACAAGCATCGGTGGTTCAGTGGTAGAATGCTCGCCTGCCACGCGGGCGGCCCGGGTTCGATTCCCGGCCGATGCAAATTAACTTTTGCTCCGATCTCCTTCGTCTAAAAAGGAAAAAAGTTATGAGACGACGATGAAGTTGTATTTATTTTTTTGAAATTGCCCTGCGCAAGAAAATGACTCCGATAACGTTGCCGGAGGGAAGCTATCGATTAACGGGCAATCAGATATTAATTAGGCCATTGCCGTATCGGGCAAAATGAAGATGCACGAACGGCAAAATTTAATTTGCATCGGCCGGGAATCGAACCCGGGCCGCCCGCGTGGCAGGCGAGCATTCTACCACTGAACCACCGATGCTCATATTTTATGATAATCCGTCTATTAATTCGTTCCCTGGTACGACCCAAATAAATTATTTATACACGGGATTTGTCGCAGGCATGGGAATGCTAGCCGAGAGATACCAGGACGACAAGGAGCGAGGCAACGCAATGGGCATTGCACTCGGAGGTCTCGCTCTCGGTGTCTTAATAGGTCCACCTTTCGGCGGTGTTATGTACGAATTTGTCGGGAAATCAGCACCGTTTCTCGTACTCTCTGCTCTCGCCCTTGGTGATGGGTGTAAGTTGAAATTTTGTTAGATACTTTATTTCGATTATGAGTCAATATTATCTTTTTTAAGTAAATTGAAACTTTTGTATTTCACTGTATTCCGTTTTTAGTGTTACAGTTGCTGATGCTTCAGCCCTCGGTAGTTTACACGGAAGCCGCACCACCGTCGCTGAAGGCTCTTGTTATGGATCCATACATTATTTTAGCCGCTGGTAAGAGTCGAAACGACACAGTATCGATTAGGACGCTGCATATCATGACGAATGAGAGAAACTACTTTTTGGAGTAAAACGGCCATTTAAAAGAAATTCCTAGATTTTGTCGTTTTAAAGATGCCTGTTGTCTCGAGATAATATAAGCGAGCGGATCTTTTTGTAACTCGCCGTACAATCTTTTTTTAGTCGTACTGATGAAAGGAAAGATCGCCTTGGAAGCTGGTTTGCACCTCCGCGTGCGCGCACAGCACCGCTGTTTCCCTCTGTGTCGATATTGATGTACTAACTTAATAAGGCTGATGTTTTGTTTGAACTATCATTCTTTGACTAAGATTATGAGGGTCGTTTGAGTCATCCTAAGTTTATGAAACGCAGCATTGCAGATTTTAGCTTTCGGATATTTTTTCTTTTTTTTGCGGTTCAATGTTATAAGTTGTGCTGAAAATACTGTAATAAAATACAGTATACTTTATTAAGCACTTTGGTACTTTAGTTATACAGAGACCTAATTACTGAACTATGATTCAACGGGAAAAATACGGATGGAAACATGTTATCGCTTTGGGCTTTGATTTACACGAGCTTGATGTTTCAGGTGCAATAACGTTTGCGAACATGGGTATAGCAATGCTGGAACCTAGTTTACCGATTTGGATGATGGACACGATGGGCGCCAGTCGATGGAAGCAGGGCGCTACTTTCCTGCCGGCTAGCATCAGTTATCTCATAGGAACTAATCTCTTTGGACCTCTAGGTCACAGAATGGGCAGGTGAGTTTAAAAACTCATTAACATTTAAATTATATACGATGTTGTTTTTGCGAAAATTTATATTGGATACCCAAAGGTAAATTCTAATTGCTGATCAATGCTCTGAAAAGATTAGATAATCAATCCTCCAAAAAAATGGAATGAAGAATAGTTTCAAAACAATTGATTCAGCGATGGTCAGAAAGATTTACACGTCAAGTGCTCCAAAAATGAAATGAGATTACCGGTGCTTAAAAAAAAACCTGGTCAGTGCTCCAAAATAACATGATGGGTACTCCGAAAAGTATGAAATGCTGAACGCTATGAAAAAATTAGATTGCCCGTACTCCAAAAAAATTAAGTGACCAATACTCCAAAAAAATTACATGACCAATGCTCCAAAAAAATTAAATGACCACTGCTCCAAAAGCGTCAAATGACCAATACTCCAAAAAAATTGAATGATAAATACTCCAAAAATTAAAATTCCTTGTTTTTCAAAAATAAAAAAAAATAGATAACGCTTCTGACCTTCGACAATCCGAGTGATTCAATATCGTGTTCCTCGAAACATACAATATGTGCCCGGATAGCTCAGTCGGTAGAGCATCAGACTTTTAATCTGAGGGTCCAGGGTTCGAGTCCCTGTTCGGGCGTTATTTTGCTCGTTTTGTGCTATGGCTTAACGTTGCATTACCTTACAGATGGCTAGCCTCCCTAATCGGCCTCGTCGTAATCGGTTTCTGCCTCATGTGTGTAAGTATATCTGCAACGAAAAAAAATAAAACATTAGATACTCCAATCACTTTTTGATGCCCCTTTATGCCTCATATATTTATCCACCGTGCGGACATAACTAAAAATAACGTGAAAAAAAAAATTCCGCAGATTCCATTGGCAAAGAATATCAATCACTTGATCATACCAAACGCTGGTCTGGGTTTCGCTATTGGTATGGTCGACAGTTCGATGATGCCTGAACTCGGTTACCTCGTCGACATACGTCACAGCGCTGTCTACGGCAGCGTCTACGCCATTGGTGACATTGCCTTTTGCCTGGGATTTGCCATAGGTGCGTATATTTCAGAAATGAAGCATTTAAAAATGAAAAAAAAAATTTATCGGCCATTTGAGGAGGAAAAAAAAATCCTCTACCGTGACAATGTTTTCACATTGCCGTGACCAGGATTCGAACCTGGGTTACTACGGCCACAACGTAGGGTCCTAACCACTAGACGATCACGGCTGTTAGAGGTGATATCATGTCGGATGTTTGCAGTCGTACGAAAGCAAAGTTTACGCAGTGAAGTGTGAACAGGAGGAATATCTTATAGATCGGACACAAGTGCGTAAGGACGCTTAAAAAGTCAATTAAGACAAACACTCTCTCTCTCCCTCTCTCTCTGCTTAAGCGAATTAAGCAGAGTGCTTGGAGCAATCGTAATCGGTGACAATAAGTGTAAAAATGGATGTTGAGAGGACACAAGCGGTTGGAGAGTTGGAAGGAAGAAAGGACAATTGTATCATGGCTACATGGAAACAAAACGAGATTGCCGTAATTGCGGGGTATTTCGAAGGGCGAGATGGACCAGTCACAGCGAGAGACCACCAGGCTTTAAGCGAGATGCTATCGGAGAGATCGATCGCGGTAGTAAAAAATCCTACAAATCCTACAAATAAGAGATCAGCGACCGAGAGAAGGCTACCCGAACGGCCGACGAGTTCCACCGATTACAGGTGGAATTCGCAAGAGGAGATGGAAGAACATAAGACCAAAAGCTGCAAGCGATAGCACCCCAGTTTTCAGGTAGATCGACGAAGAGCCTAGTCGCGCAATTGAAGAATAAATCTCCAGAGATTTATTACGCAAGAGCGACAGCACAAGTGTGCCAGGGGGCGGAGGAAAGGCAAACGGCAAGGCAACAAGCCGAAAGACGCGGGAGAGCATTAACTGAGAAACGTAATGAATCACAGAGGGAGCCACGTACCGGGCGCGGACAGGTGGGAGAGCGAGCGCAAACCGGAAGATGCGCCACGGCACAACGACAAAGCGTATCGTCAAATGCGCGAGGAGACAACAGCGCAGGGAGCCAATACCAACTGGTGGTACAGCAAACGAGAACACCAACACAATGCAGCAACAGCCGCCGAGCCTGAGCAGAAGCCCAGCGAGGGGAAGACGAAGCACGAA
Organism: Ichneumoninae sp. B BG-2022a; assembly: GCA_030522725.1. NCBI lineage: Eukaryota > Metazoa > Arthropoda > Insecta > Hymenoptera > Ichneumonidae > Ichneumoninae sp. B BG-2022a. The sequence continues at coordinate 10,832 of JAPYZD010000570.1, forward strand.
CGCGAGGCAAGATATCCCGGCACAGATGGGGACACAGCAAAGAGACTTGCCGAACATACCGTACACTGAAAAAAAATTCGCTTGCGGCTGCCAAAGAAAAAAATGTTTGTTTCAATTCTATTTTCAATTCTTACAATTCCATACGATATTGAAACAATGACGGCAAAACTGGCAAGGTGTTATGTTATCGTTTCAATCCGTTTAATTTGATAAATTAAACGAATTGAAAGTGGAATTGTAATAACATGTTTTGTTCATTGGCAGCCCGCAAGCAAATTTTCCTTGAATCAATGATATTCTTTTTCTGTGTAAATTCGCGTCACACGAACATCGGCACGAGACCCGAATCTGCTCAAGAAATGTAAAAGTACGTGGTCGCGTGTGACAGACGTGAGACGATAAATAAAAAAGATCATTAGCGGACGGAACGGAGCAGTTGTTCGAAAAATAGACGAGATTCTCGCAGACGGACTAGGCGATGTGGAAGACGGGAATTTACCGACTCACATTGTGACGATCCCATATTTCGAGTTAGTATTTTTAGCGCAAGAAACTCAAGTTTAAATATTTTATCTAGACTCTCGCTAATCTTGGTACCGTCAGCACCTTCCGTGTGAACCGTTCACGCTCTCACGGTAACGGTCTAGACGCTGCTCCTGCCACGCGCAAGCAGCGGCCGTCTTATCGTGCGTAGCAATAATGTGTCGCGGGCAGCAATATTTCCGTCAGGCCCTTTAGTCAGTTCATGTCAGAGTTCCGAAGCTGTTAGACGTACACTCTCCTTTACTCACGTCTCACTATAGTAAACCAAAATTATTATTTCATTCAGACTTACACATCAATTATACGCCTTTACCTTGACCATACCCTGACGATCATCACAACATCAATCGAATAAGATCAAAAAGCGCGATATATGCGGCCGGAACCAGGCTCTCGCAGGAAATCAACAAGAGCAAGACCACAAAAAAGCCGAAACACGTAATGATCGGGCAAGTAATCGAAATGCTCGAAAATCATGTGCAGAAGGCGAACTGTCTGCAGTTGTGGAAAGGTGGGAACCTAACTTACCCCTTAAGAGCATGTGAAACACTATGGAGTGTTTTTCACTATGGACTAATTTTTCAAACCGATCCGTATGTGCCCCCACCCCCCCCATGGTATCATTGCTGCAAGGATTGGACAAGCTGGATAAGTGCAGAAGAATGATTATCTGCAAAAGAATACCTTTATAGATTGCCACGGCTATTAGAGGAATGCGGAAAAGTTCCTTAAAATCACAGATAATCGTACGATGGAATACTTTCGATATAGTCATGTTTTCATTATTTTTATAATCTTCAATATATAAACACCATACATAGCAATAAATAGCTGCTCCATTTTGACAAATTTTGACAACCAATGAACGCGTACGATAAAAAATATTGATTCCCGAGCTTCGAAAAGTTATTGCATATTGTAATAAATTTAAATGAACGCAACTGTTAAAAATGATAAATTATTTGATTTAGTAGTAATAGCATATGTATGTTTATTAACAATACATACCAGAGTTGACGACCGTTACAGATATTAAACATTCATATATTCAACTAAATACTGTCAACGGTCCATCGACTGAAGTCCTTTAGACCTTATTCGATTTGTTTTTCAAAAAATTGCAAAAAGATTATTGCATCGGCCGGGAATCGAACCCGGGCCGCCCGCGTGGCAGGCGAGCATTCTACCACTGAACCACCGATGCTGTTGAAAGTCCTTGAATGAAACTCGGAACCACCGTAAAATATTTAGGTCATTCCAGATGTGCAAAAATGAATTTATCAAAATAATTTATTTGACTCTTCCGATTCCGAGATATTAATGTCAAAAGTTGAATTTAAGCTTTTAAGATTTACAGGAACATACCCACTCTTCAACTTCAGTATAGTAACAGGTTACCCCCACTTCACGTACTCACCCAATCATAGAAAAAACAATTGTCGCGGAACTACTTTTCTTTATGCGGGAGGGTTCGACGATTGTGGGTCAAAACACGTTTTTTGTTTATTTTTATCAGTATAAAAACACTGTTTATCATAGAGTTTCTTATTATAAAAAATCTTTACCGACGGTAGATAACAAAAAAATTTATATCAATTTCAGGACCCGCATTGAGTGGAACACTGGTGAATACGATTGGTTTTGAATGGATGCTCTTCGGTATAGCGATACTCTGTTTCCTCTACGCGCCCTTGATGTACTTCCTCAGGGCGCCTCCAACGAAAGAAGAGCAAAAGGTAAGCTGACCCTCACCGAAAAGAACTAGTAGGGGTTCGATAGTGACTACTGAAGGTACAGCAGTTACTACACATGTAGTTACTTCTCGACAGTCAGTTGTTATTACTGAGGACTTAGTGGTTCCTGCATCAGTAATTACTATTTATAAGTAGAAGTACGGAAAACTACAAGCAATACTCAGTAGTCAAGTACTGGAAACTGCGGGCATTTCCAGTAGTTAACTACCGGAACTCATAGTAGTTTCGCATAGTTAAATACTGGACATTCATAGTAGTTTCGAGTATTTTACTACTGGAGATTTATAGTAGTTTCGAGTATTTACCTATTGGTAATTTACATTCCTTTCGGATAGTTATCTACTCCAAATATCCAGTGATATTCAGTAGTTGACTGCTCCAGATTTCCAGTAGTTTTCAGTAGTCCGCCAATTAGCAGGGGCAACAGCTCAGTAGTTTATTAGTAGTTAACTACTGGATACTGCCAGTAGTATTTTTCAGTAGTTCTCAGTAGTTGTTTTCGGTGAGGGGAGACCCTCACCTACCGTATCCAAACTATCGATGAGTCTCATTAAATTTTTTTCAGTCGCTCATCATCGGTGAAAAATCATCTGTACGCTACGTGACCTATCAGGAAGAGGACGAAGACCAATAGATAAAAAAGAATTTAGCAATTAACTAGAACGCCTTTTATCTTTGGTTTCTTGTCATTCGAACTGTTGCAATGATAAAACAAAAAATTGCTTAGACTTAATCGACGCGTGTTGAGAGAGGAGCTGTATTTTTTCATCGCTTAAATTTCGATGCGATGCTCGCCGCAAAGGATTCCGTGCGCTTTCTGTAAATCAAAGACGATGTCCTGTCGGATGGGGCTGTTAAAATTAGGATACAAATTTAAAAAAAAATCAATAATAACAATTGAAAAATCTTGAATTTTCCCTTTTATCGGAGGGATCTTGTAACTTAGAAAAACAAAGTGGTATATAGATGCACGGAGCGTGCACGGTGCAAGAAGTCTTCTACGGTTGGAGCATTGTCTATTCGAATACCTCGGCCTATGCGCTAAACGCGAAAAAAAACTAAAAAAAAGTAATGATTAAATGCAAAGTAATCGCCGCACTATTCCCAAAGTGAGAACGATAGTTGGCATCGTGGGCGCACCGTGAATAGTTTACGTTTCATCTAGTCAAACGTGTTCTCTCGATATTTGAAGAAAAAAAGCCAAAGAGACATAAAACAATATATAGTAAAATAATAAAAAAAATTCTATATTCAACGTATATAAAATACGATGTATATTCGAGGACAATATGGGCAATGTATATGAAGATATTCGATTCGTCAGTAGAAAACAAGACACTGTACTCCAACTAAAATATTTTAGAAATCGGTAATGGCACTATTAATTGCGAAAGCAAATTTTCTTCAAAAATGTTTGTTGTTAAATAGTTGAAAGAAAAAAAAAACTGAAACTCCGATATTCGACCGAAGTTTTAATGTATTCGCTACTCGGGACGTTGCAAAAAAATGTACGTTGAAAAAAAAGAATAATAACAAGACAAAATTATACGAATTAAATAATAATGGGCTTCATTCGGAGCTATGCATGATGCATGTTGTAAGCTACGTGTACCGTGAACGTAAGTACCTAAAAACATTGGAGATAGAGCGTGAATTGTTCCAAACGTTAAAAGTCGACGAAAAAAAAGGAAACAGGTCGAAAACAGAGAGAATTGTATAATGAATGAAAAAAAGAAATTAATAATCGTCATAATCATACAAAGTTTAGATAGTTCGAATGTCGTTAAGCCATAGAGGCGTGAGGGGATTGAGTGTGCATCCAGTGAGAGAAGTGTGTATGCATGGACCTGGGCAATGATGTACGAACCGCCGTGGTGAGCCGAATTGGCTTTTTAAAATGAAAAACATAAAATTTAAAATTAAACAAAATTAAAATGACGGAACCACCCGGTTTGGATTCCCTGAATGGCTGCAGGGAAACCGTGCGATAAAAATGCGATCGGGTTCGATGAAGAGTTCCGAAGAGGGAAAAAAAAATTGTTATATTTCGGCAAACTAAAAATTAGTGTTTGAGGTAGGATGCATAAAACCTCGAGAGTCTTGAGGCTCACCGGCAACGAAAAGTAAAGATAAGATCGACGTTTGAGATATCTGATAAGCTGGGCAGTAGCGCACGCGAGACTTCCTCTCGTTTTCTCCTGCGTATCGATAATTGTAATTGCTTTTTTGTTATTTAATTTTCGTCGGAAAACGTTGAGAAAACGAACTGTCGCGTGCGCTTTTGCCGATTCCTTCGAAGACGCGACTCCGAAAGAGTTGTAGGGAAAAAAATGAAAATTTATCTCAGTCCCGTGGGCGTTTGACGGATCGGCGGAGGTAGAGAAGGTGTTAAAGATAAAATCGCGGCGGGAAACTCTCAGGTGTGGAACATGGAAAGACCCAAAAAAAATTAATAATCATAGCTAGTTAATCAACGAGAATAAACAATCTCGTATAGAAATTAAAATTCGTAGAAGCAATACAAAGTGGCACATAACGTAATCCTACGCATAATATAAAACTCGTAGCGTTATTTGATTAGCGAATTCTACGTCAAAGTTACACGATTCTGTGTGTTTAAAATTAATCGTTCGATATTATAATGGAACTATATAACTATAATCCTCACGATACAACATATAAATCGGTGTTGCAATGAAAACTTACTGTCGCGTATTTAAAACTCTGAATTATTGTCCGTACAAGTGTTAATCAAAGAAATTGAAAATATATATATATATATATGCGTAACGTTTGGGAGCATGTGAATTGAGAGTTGAGATCCTAAGCTACTCGATCATACGACAAGTTGAAAAGAAAATATCACGTATATACTTTCATCATCGTTTAAATTGCACTTGCTGTGGGAGCTAATATCGAATCTCTATAAATATTTAAATTAATATAATAATCGCACCGTTGCACCATTTATTGATAGAAGCCGTTCAATCGCGTATGATAATCCTATATAAATATATATCCTAAAAAAATAATAGCAAAAATTCTTTGTCGATCCCGATAACGAATGTAGACATAATTGGCGTAGTGGAATTTCTAAAAAAAATACCTCGTATAATCTTACCGGGTTTGAAGTAGAAAAGAAATTGAATAGAGTTCGAAAAAAAAAATTATATATAAAAAAATGTAAAAAAAATGTAAAAAAAAAAGAAATTCATATTCCGGTGATAAGATATACGTGAGATCGCGAGGCGAGTTGGCCCTCGCGATTCCGTTACGCGAAACGTTCTTTGCGAACGTTTACGTCGAACGCTCGACGATTCGCTACGTCCGAGCTGGACTGCGAACGTTCGTGAAAATCCTTTCGACAGCAACGAACGACAGCTTTCCGCCTCGAGTTTGATTGTTTCAACAAGGTCGCGTTAATATCGCAACCTACTCCTGATACGAAACGCGAGTCAATTTTAAACGCCGGCTCGCCGAACGCCCCTCGACTTGAAAACGATAAGAAAACTGCTTCGTGCAGTAGCATTGAGAATTATTTGAATAAATGAGAGGTCCATGATAATGAAAGTAAAATGAAGTAAAAAGGAACGCTGCAAATTTTGAAGTTTGAGATTCGATAATTCTATTGATTTACGATGAATCGTGCAAACCACGCCTATTCATCGATATATGTCATCATTACGTGTAAATATAGTGAGTGATTGAAAATATAAACGAAAAAAGACGCCGCTCTTATAAATATCAAACTGCAGAAAAAATAATTTGATATTTAATTTTTTGTTAATTTTTTTTTATTTAACGATCTGCCGATTTAGCAACTGGGAATAACTTTTAGCTGTGAGCGGAGCGTCTCGAGCGCATGTGAAAAAAGCACAGCTTAGTGAGCTGCATTTAGTGATATAAAAAAAATGTACGAATCGGCGTGTTAGGCCGAGGCTTATTCGAATTGCCGATGCAATCAAGAGTGCTTTTAAGATTTGCGAGAGATCGAGTCGCCCGGGACTCGGGGGACATATCGATATAGTACGGAAAATACAACGAAGAATCTTCATAGTTTTGTTTTACAGTTGTCTGATGGCGCAAGAATGAAATCGATTGATGTACGTTTATCGTTGTTACGTATTCTTATTTTTCTCAATTTAAACGGACAACAAAAAAAGTATCCAACCGATCAACCTCTTCGAGCTAAAATGAATGTAAAACGAATTTATGAAAAGAATTTTAACGACCCGTCTAGTGTTGTGTAACTGTGTGTATCACTTTCGCTGTAAAGCCATCCCTAAAAACATATTTATCGTCACTTTGAAAAGAAAAAAAAACAAAATTATCTGAACTATTAAAATTCAACAATGTATGCACGATTTAATCTGTAATGCAACAGAAAAAGATAACGATGCAATATAATAATCTATTCGACTAAAAGTTCGTTCGAATTTTCTCGGATGCAACGACGTCTTCTCGATACTCATTAATTATTCACGCGTGTATCCCGACTCCGTGAGAGTAATATTTGTCCTAATGAAAACAAGAGAAAAAAAGAAAAAAAATGTTTTAACTGGAGCCGAAGAATTTTCTATCGAAACTTTGGGCTTACTCGAACGACACGATAATTTATTGGCTTAGCTAAATTGACGGGACTATATAAATTACACGTCGTGGGCTGCTATTGTGAACAGACAATAAGCAATGAAAGTCGCTCGACTCCATGGGAATAAAAAAAAATAAAAACAAAGGAGTACATCGAGTAAATTGTTAAATTAATTCAAAACGCGGAAGAATTTTAATCTTATTGAAAAATCTTGTCAGCCCACGCTTTATCGCTAAGTATATTCTCAGTTTTCGTCAACGCATCAAGTTCTTCTATCACCCTCTGAATTATATAACGATTAATGTGAGTGAAACAAAAAAAATACAAAAAATAAGTCGCAACGCAATGAATAAGTGTCGATTAATTTTGATCGTTACACCGCGGGATCAGGGATAGAAGAGTGCTTATAACTCCGACAGGACGACACAGTTAACCTTGTAATATCCAAATTTCTAAGTGCGTCCTAAAGAAAAAATAATAATTTGTATCGTAATACGATTAATCAGCTGGTGTATGGGTCCGACTTATGTCTGCGTAGTGAGAAAGATGCGAGATTCACCGAACCATCGTACTCATCGTTACTTCATTATATAATAGGAATATATAGAAATATATATATATAAATGTGTATGTTCGAAAAGAGAATAATTGAAACGATAAGACAGAAAAAGAAAAGAGCGTTCGAGCGAATCGCGAGCTGGGAGCATTGAACGATCCGATATCGTCCTGAGCTATTCATCATGAAAAATCTGATTGAACAACTACTTTTCCGTATCCCAACAGCGCGACTATATACATACGATTTAATTTTTTTCTTTTTCTTGAATTTTTTTTTCTTGAAATGACTGCGAGTAACGTGTGGACGATCGGAACGGGTTTAACATACTCGATTTAGCTTAACCATAACGGTGCGTCTCAGTGCCGTCTCAAGTAGTGTTTAATGTATATGTAAAATCGCATCTATATGTACTATATGGGAAATGTGCTGTAACAATCGAATAAATTGTGTAATCAACGTTGAATTTTTCTTTCCGTTTTAATTGAAAAAATATTCTAGAAATTTTCACCCAAAATTCACTCGTTCTTTAGACTTGTAGTTGCGAAAGCTGATAATTCCTCTGGTAGATCGCTCATCTGCATCTCCTCATTGCAAATTTTTCTCACGTAGCTCAGCATGTCTTTCGTTTGGTTGATTGTCCGCTGAAGCTCCACTGCAAAAAGGAAAAATATTGTTAGAGAATTTAATAGTTTTATCTACCGAATGAATTTTCTTTTCATTAAAAAAAAATCATATTTCGATAGCTCACTTATGCCGGGACATGCGGCGTTCAGGCTAGATTCAATATCGACTTCAACATCGCCGGAACCTTTCGTCCGCTCCAATGCGTTGTCGTCTGGAAAATAAACCGCAATTTACAATTAAATCGGTCAACTCGTTCGGACTGTTTCAATCGATGAATTTTATCACCGCAATTCAATTCCCTCGACGCCATCAATGCATTTCGCTCGACCAAGAAATTTATTTCTTTGACCCGCTCGTTCGTTCGCTCGAGAAGAGACTTGTTGAGATTGACTCGACGCGTGAGAGCTGCGAGCTGCAACTGAGAACAAGTGTTTAAACTCTTGTATGACGTCAAACTGAAAACGGAACTGATTCTTTAATTTTTTTTTACAACAATAAAGTCATTTAAAAAATAACTTTTTAGATATATATCTTCCATCGATTTAAAATGTAAATGTTTAAAGTCTCGCATGACGGCAAAGCGAGAATGGAGCTAATTTTTTTTTAACAAAAATAACGTAATTCTAGAGACAATTTTATAAAAGTGTACATCTTACGTCGATTTCAGTGGGCTTGGTTCTCCCGATGGAAGCGTGATCGTCGGACGTCCTATCGTCGAGAATCGTGCTCAAAAACGTGAAAGGTTGAACCGGACTTTCCTTGACACGGTTCATTGACTCTTCCATATGGGCCGACGTCATCTCGTCGACTTTGTACTTCGGTAGAGACTCTTGAAAACACGACTTGACATTTTTACTCCTCGGTGCCGACGGCTTGCTCGTCTTTGGGATCGCAAAACTCTGCGAACTCTTCGTCTTTCTATTGAGAACGCTCGACAGAGATTTGCAACTTTCTTGAGTACACGAATGATCGACATTGCGATTAATTCTCATCGATCTCTCGCTGGCAGAGATCGTCGATGATTTCGCCAGTTTGCTCGTTCTGCCGAAAAAAATTGCACTAAACGTTATGGCATTAAAAAAAATGCACCAATTCTCACCCTCTTTTCATTTTCTTTGTCCAACGAGAAAAATATAAAATTTTCGATTATGTATTTATCGTGAATAAACACGAGGAAGCGAGTAAGATAAACGCACGAAGATTGACGTTAGCTGTAAAGGTATGAAATAAGCGGCGGTTGTTAAATCGATATGTGAGACATACGATCGAGTCTTCAGGGGACCGAGAAATTACATCGTCCAAGCTTGGCAAATTACGAAAAATAACATGACAGAATAAAAATTGAAAAAATCTCTTCGATTACAAAAGTTTTAAATTATTTCGGTCGCCAGTAAATTTGTTTATTTTTTATTTTTTATATTCCGTCCAGTTTAACTGCAACGAGAATTTCCAATCCCCTAAAATGAAAATGATACTTAACGCTTTGAAGATAAAAGACCAATCGTTCTAGTTATGCGAGACTGTATTAAAATCATTTTGTTTATGAGTAACATTTATTTTAGCACACATTTGCCGCAGTGTATAAAACATTTCGATACCGTAGAGTTACGAGGTGTAGTAAAACACGTCTTACTTAGTGACTATTGAGTTGGTGTTACTTGCGACAACAAATAGAAGAAAAAAAAGAAACGCGCGCGACTCTATCTCGCATCTACGGGATCTGCAGACACCCCGCGAGATTAAATAAATATTCAAAAAATCTAGGTACGAAAATCTATCGCGGCTATAAACTAGATAATAAAAATCCCGGCTAACTAATCGATTATGATCCAATCCCTTATTTCTTTGTCAACTGACAAATATTCCTTCGTATCTAGGTGGCTCACTACGCGTTAATAAGATGTCATTAAACTATCGAATATTTCAATGAATCACGGATAATAATCTCTCAACAATAAATGGAGCACTTATCGTGTGGTTCGACCCGATCACGATTGTATCATGAAATCGCGGAGATCGAATGAAGAGCAAGAAAAAAAAAACATAAGTCACCAAACGGAAGACGAAAAGCTTCCTGGCAACTAAATCGACCTAAATCTTCATCGAATAATTTACATTTGCACTCTCCACGAAACGAATTAAATATCAACGCTACGATTTACGGGGCGACGAGAGAGAGTTATTAACGATGAAAAAGCAAACTGTCGATTACGAAAAATGATCTGTATCCCTCTTATTCCACGACCTGGCCGATAAGCCACGATCAAACAATCTGGCTGGTACAAAATCGGTACACCTATCAGTTATGAATTGTCTATTTTTTTGTTTACTTAGTATATTAAAATAAATGAGAAGAACGAAAGTTGAGAATCGACGAAAGAGACGATGGATTACAAATCAATGACCTTTTGCTTTTCCAATGAACGAATTATCACAAATTTCCTAAAAGTATATGAGTCTCGCATCTTCGGGATTCTGCTCGACCGGGCAGTAGGGACACTTCAGCCTGTAACGAAAATTGATTTTATTCACATTTTTATTTAAAATGTATTTCAATTTGAATAAAAGTTGACTTTCTTAGAAGAATGAAAGAAACAAACATCCTCTGGTCTATGCTAAAGCTAAAAGGATCGAACGAATTACGTACTTGTTCGCGCTGGTAAGTTTGTTCAAAGCGTCCCGCGATATAACATGACCACAGACCAATTTCATCGGTGGATTGTTCTCGGTACTCTGCTGTCGCAAAATCGGACATGCGAAGACAGAGTGATAGCGGCTCTGTTTGCCCAAGTCGATCTCGATCTTCGGATAAAATTAATGTTAAATAACATTTCCAAATACGTCGTACACACTATAAACATTTTATGACCCTCAAAATATCTGCATGAAACCAAATGTCATCAAGCTGTATTTTGCATCGCACAAGGATTGCTCGACAAAGTTCAGTTGAAAAATAAAATTCTGTTAGTAAACAATTTTTTTTTCTTCGCAAAGCCGTACATTGACAGAGACTTGCCAAAGATGAAATTTCATGTCATGCAGATACCTTCAGGGTCATAACATTTTAGGAATTTTGTGACTGACCGGAAGTTCGTCCTTTCCATTCCAGATACCGGTCACTTGTCTCTGCTGCATAACTTGTTTGATATTTAGCAGCGCCGGCAAAGCCGTGCATCCGGCATTCACGCTGTAACGGTAAAAAAAAAATTATTCATATTTTTTTCTATAAGAAAATGATCTCATCCGATCGTAAATAAGAGTCGGTAAGATTTTCTCGACTTACCAAACCGACAGGGGACTGTCGACACTTAATCCTAACAGGGTGCATGCTTCTTTGGTGAAAACGTCGTGAATATCCAGCCACAAGGTTGGATCTAACAAATGACTGTATGGCGACGATTGTATACCGTTCGGTAAGTACAAAAGGGTACCCATCAGCGACCGGACCTCTTTCTCGTTACGTCGCACGTATTGTCGGAGATGTTTGCGCGCGTACAGCACAGCTTCGGCCTGGCGGCTCGGACCTTGTTGAACTAGTCTTATGAAATGTAGCCTGTGCAGTTTGAACTCCAGCGATGAATTCTGTGCCATTCAATGACCAAAGCGTTGAATCAAAAATAGCAAACATCTTTTCTTTGGAGAAAACCTTGTTTAAAGGTAGCAAGCTTGGATTTCAAAGGTAAGCAATGTTTTTTTCCGCTAAAATGTATACTGAGAAATTAATCAACATACTCGCTCCTCCAAAGCCGGTCTGTGTTTCATAGCCCATTCCAGAGCGGGCTCCAGATTCCTTTGCTTCAGACAGTCCAGTATGTAATTCAATTCTGTGAATGGCTCTTTTCTCGCGTCATCCGTTTTTATTCCTACCTCCTGCGGTAAAGATTTCTTTATTTATCCGCCACCCAATCACTCAATAGAGAGTCGAACAGGGAGTGAAAAAAGAATGGTGTCTTACCGACGCCAATTCGTCGGCAATGTCGATCATGCCCTGACGATAAAAGTGTTGAAAGACAACTTGATTGAGAAGCTGAGTCTTCTCGGGCCCCGAGAAAACATCCTCGCGACTGGTGCTCGCAAAGTCTGCGATGAAGTTTCTGTCTATGGCTTTGCCAACTTTGGACACCGTGCTGTGCGACTCTCTGTGATCCGTCGCCAGTCTCTGGACCGTGTCGCGAACTTTGGACATTGCATGTTTCAACAACTGCAACTGACTCGGCGTCAGTTCGTGATCTGGCGGTGCTGTTACAAAAAACGCAGTGTTTTACAGATTTATATGAAAATACGGTAGAGAAAAGTTGGGTGCAAGCCCAGATGGAAAATTGACAGCATGTCTACTCTGGACCAGCACAGGAACGCACGTTGTGCCAGCACAAGGCGGACATGTGTGTCCGCAGTTGACGATATTGTGACAGCACAACGTGTTATAACCAGAAGCTGCCTGTGCTGTTCTCGCACCGTATAAGAAGCTTCACAGTCGGGACGTGCAGCTCCACAGCGAGCTAGAACTGTGCAAGCAGCTTCTGGTATCAAAACAGTCTATTGTCACAATATAATCACCTGCGGCGAGACATATTTGCATTGTGCCGGAACGACGTGTCGTTTGTTATGGAACGTTTTTCCTTCTGAGAGTACAGTTGATAAATGGGAATGATTCAGACAAAATAAAATGTTGTTATCGTTCGGTTCCGTATCGCAAAACACATTCGTTTGCACGGCGAAGACATAAAACGAATTTGGTTTCTGCAGCGTGGCGAGTAATTTTGAGAATCTCGATTAGTCGTCGAAACTCTGTGAAATGTGTTTTGTAAATACGACGAACCTTTGTTCGTTGCTTCGCGATCGGCACAAAGTTCTAGGAAAACTCAATATCTCACCTTCGTCCAACTCCTTTTTCAGCGATTCGATGTGATTTATCAGATCGGTGAGCACGGCACCAGCCTGATCGTTTATATCGGAGAATTTCAATAAAACTTTGTCGAGTTCGCGCTCGACCGTGTTACAGGCCTCCATTATTGTTTTTCTCACTGGATATGTGCGTGCCCGCTTCGCGATGTCACGAAGTGACGTCGCAGACGTCTGCTTCTGAAACTAACGCGCGATTGCAAACCTTTTATCTCTTCGACCAATAATCGACCCGACCTCGGTCGGTAACAAAAACTGTAATTACTTTTCTTCACGATTGCACTTGCGATTGGAGGCAAATTCTTACGTCAAACTGTATTGATATGTTCCTCGTGTATGAACTTTCTTCCGACTTGAAATGGTAAGCGTCATCGGCAAAGAAATTACAATTTTTGTTTCCCACCGCGGCATCGCGAAACTCCATTGACCGATAGGTCGGTAAGTCAGGAATCGCACGCGCAACTGAGCGGATCGATTCGCTTTCAGAATCTTTTTTTTTCATAAGACTCATCCACCCATTTAATAAAAATTCATTAAGTTCTTGTTCAGGAATATTTTTATATGCGGACAAAAAATTATAAAACTACGCGATTCAGCATAGAAACGCAAATAGACATAATCTGTTTCGGAAAAAAAACATTTCACAGAATTCGTTTACGATTTGTTTATTTCATAATGATACCCACATGCATTCTTATATACAATAAACGTGTGTAACACTGAACAATAGGCATTATACGACTCGGAGCAAGCTGTGCCCTCTTTCTCGTTCTAACTACTAACTTAATTACAGCACACATTTTTAACAGTTGGAATACTCGATGCTCTACACATACCGATTCGGAATTTTTTTTCTTACTTCTTGTTTAATTATCGTTTACAATGAGTAACTTATGTACATGAAATTTTCAGGTGTACAGGAATACATAGATTCCTGTATCTCTTCCCCGATGTATTTACATCTCAACGGTAACTCCGTCCTGTAAGAAAAAAATATATGTTAATTGCCAGAGCAAACAGTGTACCAATGTGTACCGGTTGCTCTATAGCAAACATGATCTTGAGGTCACTCACCCATTCCCGGGACATTATCAATAGCGTGTTGTTCGAAAGCTTGGGTCCGATCAACGGATTCATTTGCGCCATGTAACAACACAGCCAGCTGTAAAAAAAAAAAAATATTTATTGCAGAAAAAAAAATATATAAATAAAAAAAGACATCCACTGTTTCATCGACAAATTCTTTGATGCTCAATCGAAATACTTACAATAACCAACAAGTGAACGCCGTTAGCATCAGAATAACCTGAAGGATTCTGTAAGTAATAATCAAGCGATAATTAAAAAATTATGTAGATGAGAGGGCTGAGGTACGTTCTGTAAATAGTTAACCTCTGCAAGCTCGAAAAATGGGAACATGTGAGAGGAGTGAAAAAAAATTCACAGGTGTGAGATGAAATTCGGAACAGGAATCATTAATCGATAAATCACGGCTGGGACGTTGACCAAAATTGTTACGATGACAAGAAAGCGCGTTGCGTCCGGCGGGGACAATAAATGTCACTCTTTGGACGATAAATCGATTATATGGAGAAACGAAACGTCAAAAAATAGAGTGGGATGGGCAGTAGTGTTGTACGAGATGCTTCATAACTTACCCTCGGTTAGGTCCTTTAGGCAGCAAAAATGGTAAAACAATGCCGACCACTCCCCAGAGAAGGGTGAAAATAACAACGGGAATCACCGCAGCACCCATCGTCGTTGATTTTTTATTGATTTTTTCTGTTAAACGAAATTATAACAAACTTCGGAACGTGAAACACTCGGGATGCGGAGTATACACCGTGTAGGCAAAAGTCACATGAGTGCGATGGCACACTGAAGGCCAATGGCGTTCCGCGAGGCGCGATCTTCGATCACGGGACGACGCGATGTCGCTGCGGCAGACGCGCGTAAACTTGTGCGTTTTCGAATTTCAGAGTAACGCTTGAGAAATGCTTTAGGGCTTTGCACATCGACGAAAGCCTTTAAAAAATGTTGGATTCCGATTAGCAATAAACAATCTTCATTCTGATTTTCGTGACAAGAGTTTCATCAAATCGATTCTACTTAAAAAGAAAAAAACCGAAGAAAAGTTGTTTTTAATTCTAGTTTATTAAGTGTCAACGTACAAAATTTAATGGGACGAACGGCGCGCAGCTTTCCTGTCGAATAAATTGTCTTGAAAGAAAAACTTGAAAACATTTGCTGTCGGATTATTACAGTAACAAATTGCAACATTTTTCAATACATTTACGGTTGAATCATAAATTCGCGAACGGAGTTTCGCATTATCTAACAATTGGACGGATTCTCGAAAGACACTTTTGATTCATTGAATTCTACAAATCAGGCGTCCTCGTAGTTACATCGTTAATCCATAACAATTTTTTTCTGCAGAACTTCGATTTTCTTATCCAATCTTTGGATATCGTCGACTCTCTCGGGCGTCGCGATTGCCGAGGGTGCGTCGCCGCCGCCGATTCCGGAGCACTCTTCGCCCTTTCGCAGTGGCAGCGAGTCGTTCAAGCTTGCGAGACAAACGCTCGAGGCAACGGAGATATTTCCAGCCGAGTCTTCCGGTGCGTCTCGATAGTTTATCGATTGCTGGCTCGGAGATTGATTAGCGTTGTGATTTTTCGATACGGTAAAGCTTGGAGCTGTGGAGCTCAGGGTGTCGGAGAGACAAGTTATCTTGTCGAGGATGGCTGCAAGCGATTGGTAATCATCAAATGTTAATTGTTCACGAGACTTTTTCGACAATACTATAAAGAGGCATTTTTTTTCCATTACCAGTCAAGTCCAAACTCTGCGACGATAAGTCTATGTCCCTCTGGGAAACGAAGCTGTCCCTGCTGAACAAATGTTGTCGTACGCACGAGAGATTTCTCATTTTCAACTCGTTCCTGTCTATTGTCGCGTTCGGTGCTTCGCTATTCCGCGGAGTTTTGTACATTATCGACCTGTCCGTGCGCATCATCTGGCCACGTTTTATGTACGGTATTAGCAAAGACAAATCGGTCGGAGTTCTCGGTGCGCTGTTCGCCGGTTGTATGGACAACGGTGGTTTGTAATTTTTCACTGCAATAATCAACGAGTGAGCAAAGATAATTTAAATAAAATAAAAAAATGAACATTCTGAACCTTGTTGCAGAAGAGAACTTACCTGTGTACGGAGTTCTTATGTACGTGAGAAACTTTTCGTCTCGCGGTACTCCGTAGACCGACAAAGAAAAATTAACGCTTGAATCTACAATTATTTAAAAGTTAGAAAATTCATAGTTAAAAAAAAATTTCAATCTTAGGTCACCGTGAAGAGAATCTCCTTGACCCATGCCCGCTTTTCCGTAACTGGTGCTAGTCGGTATCGAGCTGTTCATCACAGTGACCAAAGCCGGTTGCAATCTCTTCACTACGTTCAGTACAAGTTCGCAGCGTTTTATCACTCTCAATTGTTGGGAATCCGTGGCGTTTTCGACCAGCAGGCTCTTCGACGCTGCGTCCGCTTCGCAAATGGCTGAGAATAGAAAAAAAAACGCTGATAACTAAGTTTTTGATAATAATTTTTTTCCCCATCGTGCAACGACTGTGCTTACCGGTTTTCAATTCTCGTATCATCATTACAGTTTGTCGATCAATTTTCTCACGGCCAATGTCGTCCACCGTTGCTGTAACTTGGGTCGACAGAGCTATGGCTCGCTGGACGACGCCTTGTACGTGAGTTCGCGTTACGCCCTCGCGATTGTCGAGACAATTGGACATTATCGTTACGCGATCTTGCAAATCATCCAGAATTACCTGAGAAATTTTTTTTCCGGTGGTTCAGTGGTTCATAAATAATTTAATGGAATATATGGAAAGTCGTACCATGACCCTGAACATATCTGCACGAGATTAAATTTCATCAAGTTCTAACGGTTGCGTTGTGCATCGCACAAACTTCGCTCGGGGAAGTTCACTTGGAGAATAAAATTCTACAAGTGAACAATTTTTTTTTCGTCCTAAAGCAGTGCATTGACAATCTTGCCAAATATGAAATTTGTTGTCACGCAGATATCTTCAGGGACACATTCCTACCTGGCAATAAGCAGCAGAATCGATTATGAGATCGACGACGTTGTGCAATTTGTTCATCTCGAATTGCCACTTGGCGGTCAAGAGTTTGAGACAGGCTCTCATCTCTTTGTTGTCTGGATGAAGATAGAAGGCCACTGCAGCGGGCACCAGCTCGGACTCGAGTGACTCCAGACTGGCCATGGAGTGCCGAATTTTTGTGACTCCTGCAATAATTGATTTCTTGTATATATATTTTTTTTTCTATCCCAGCATGCCGTGCTATTAAATTTTCGGAGGTCGAAGCACTTACGATCGACGTCGTTGCAGCACGACATTGCGAACATTCCTATTTGCATAGCTTTGTCGATTACTTGATCGAAATCCTCGATCGAATTACTCAGATCGCTTCTCGATCGTTTCTTAGCGGTTAACGGATTGCCGCAGGCTTTGACGAGCTTTCGCAGAGCACTGAAAGGATCGCTGAAGACTTCCATCACCAGAGTCAGAACCGATACGTTGACTTTGCGCTCGAGACGATACAAGGCGTCGCTCAGTGTGTTCATGAAAAGATTGTTCAACGTCGGATCGGCCGGCTCCGAGGATAGTTGGAGCTTCAAATTTTCGTACTCCGACATTATCGACTGACTGGTGCCTGTTATAGCTTTGAAATTGTACGGTTGACAAACTTGGGCTATTGCCATCGCGTGAGAAAAAACGTCCTCGATTCCGGACCACAGATCCGTGCATATCATCAACTGTTCTTCTTTTGATTTTCCTGGCATGCTCGATATTATGTCCAACACGAGATCCATTCTGTAAACGATACATTGAGACGATAGAATTGTACTTTGGACACGAGAATAAAATTAAAATACATAATAAAATTAGTAATAAAAAAAATTAAGAATAAACAAACAAATTGTTGGAAAAAAATATGACCTATAGACAAAGTGATTCTCCTTCTCGAGGTTCTCTTCCTCTTCGGAAGGATTGGGAGCTTCCAGAACATCGATTATCATTTTGAAGCACCAGCAAAGTCTCTCGCAGACATACTTCTTGGCGCTCTGGTGAAAATATTAAAAATACCTCGGCACTTGCATCTCAATAATAGACTTAACGTTCCACAGAATTAAATTTGATCCCTCACATAGATCGGCGCATGCAACTGGTGTTGATCCAGGATGACTTCCACCAGCATACCAAAAGTCGTGCACAGCTGGCAAGTGTACAGCGCCATTCTCTCAGCGAGCAGGGGAGAGAGAAGATTCTTTCTGTAGTGTTGCAGCGGGCTGAAAATCTCCACTAAAAATGTCCCCAACTCCTGCAGCAGATTCAGCGACAGACAAATTTTTTTCCATCTGTTAAACATGTTTTTGAAAATGTTTGCAGATTTTTACCTTGATATTCTGTAAATCTTCTATCTCCTCCACGGCGCCCATTTCTCTGACGTAGTCCCACGAATCTTGGAGCTGCTGTTTCAAGGGTGTGCACTCTAGTTTCTCCAAAGTTTCCAAAGACGTTGCGAGCTTCTCCAGCACCACGGATATTGCATCTTCGCTGCTGTCTTTCTTTGTAGTTCTGACCTGGAAAAAAAAAAAAAATGGTGCGTCACTATACTAGTGTGAAAAAAACCTTTCCTGAACCCTGAGAGTTTGCAGTACGAGCCAAAGGCTAGTGTTGCAATCACATGCGTTAAGACAATGTTTTCGCACAAGTAACGTTTCAAATTTTATTTCTCACCGAATGAAATAAATTTTCAGGTTCTTAAAAAATTGTGAAAATTGTGCGATCGAATTCTGTGACGTTGGACAAACCAGCTTATTCACGTTGTCCATAATGCAAAATTCCTCTATAATGCCTGTGATCTTGAATTTCATTTCCCTATAGTCGCCGGCGTCTTCCTTGGAGAGACTGGAAAATTTTTCTGCCAAGCCATTGAGCTGCTCGAAGACGATGGTCTGCACCTGTTGGATGTCCGCTGACTTTACGCCATCGTTCTCCGATAATTCTCTGAGTTTCATCATCTAAAAGCCAAATATCACGATAATAATGTAAATTATCAAATTTTTTCGTTTTCCATCAATTCTTTTCCGTCGATAAACGACGACAATTTTTAGATGCAACAAAATTGGCGGGACAATTAAGAAAAGAAATTGTCACTTACCTGCGTCTCTATGGGCTCGAATATCTTTCTCATTCTTCGAGTTTTCATTATCGTCGCAACGACGTTTTCGCCGATTTTTTTCTTTGTTTTAACAACAAAATCCACGTTGTCCGTATCACAATATCAGCGACTTTTCGAAACGACCGTTTGTAAACAAAACACGGTTACCAGATGAACGCTCGCAAGATATCGAGATGATTAAGGAGGTTGGAGCGCTTCACACTAGTCAAATGAGTGCTATAATTTTTAAGCCGTTGATACAAACTTGTGGGCATCTATTGATTATAGTGGATGGTTATTTGCATTAGAGCACGTGTCTTTAATCTACAAAAGCATAAATTGCCATGGATCTGCAAAAATCTTCACTTGTTTATGCTAATTTTCGAAAATGTACATGTGTTCAGTCTTTTCAAAGAGTAATCCGTAATTTTTGCTCGATTTTGATGTACCACGGCTGATTCTCTTTCCTGAAAGATATTCTACGAAGTCACCGTCTAGATGTTCGACAGTATTTTCCGTTAAAAAATTAGAGCCGCCTATTTATGAAGGAATTTCGTCGATAGGCAAAAAAAGGCTGTAATTCTTAAACGAAAAATATTATCGAATATCTAGATGGTGAATTCGTGGAGCATCTTTCAAAGAGAACGAGAACAAATTACGGATTAGTCGTTGAAAAAACTGAACGAATATGAACCTTTTCGAAAATTAGCACGTCCTAATATTTATGCAAATCCATTGCGATCAATGTTTCTCTAGTTTAAGGACATCTGCTGTATCGCAAATAACCATCGCTATAATATACAGATGGGTAAAGTGTGTAGGGTAAGCCAACCAGTGAATGGACACTTTCCATAAGAGCATATGCGTAAAAAAACGTTTATTCACTGGCTTTTTCGTCTGCTTAACTGTCCATTCACTGGCCTACCCTATAGACGACTTTAAAAATACAGCACTCATTTGACTAGTGTGAAGCGCTCGAAGCTCCTTAATTTAAGGCGAAACAGGATTTTCGCAAGATAATTTGTATCGACGAGATGGTAACGGAGGCACCGAGTGATATATATATATCCGGCGAAGATAGCGCTCGCGTTCTTTCTAGAAACGATTACGTGCCGTGCCGTCGGTGCACTTTGACACGCGGTATTTACGTGCTGAAAAACACTGAAAAATATGCCTTCGAGGTTACGAACCAGCTACGAAACGTCGCCGAGTACGCGATAATTTTACCGGTGAGATTTTTTCTGAATATAATTCATCGTGCTCGCTGCTAGTGAAAAGGAATAAATCACGAACAGTGAACGGACGCGCTCGTTCACCTAGGTCGTTACTCGAGGGCATTCTGCCAGCGGAGACTTTCACTACCTCGGAACGCCGAACTGATTGTATCGTATGTAGTTCTCCATCGTGTAACGCACTAATTTTCTGTATACTGACGAGGACTACGACGATGGTGTCATCGCTCGTTCGCCACAAGTAAATACACACTGCCCAGCACGGTGTTTTTCCTCCAATCAACTCTTATTGGCCATTTGACTAGTCGATAACACCGTGAGTTATGTAATTTTTTTTTTTTTTTATATTCGTTCAATTAATTAGGCCTAATATTTTCTCGTCCGGTTTGTTTGGTTTGCACAATTACACCGAACCGTTGGCGTACATTTTTTGTTTGTTTGATAGTCCATAAGCAAGTTTACTTTGTGTATTTTGTACGCAAACACGTGAATGAATTTTATCTGCGTTATTATGTGCGATAACGCGGAGTTCGCCTTTCTTGCGGTTCGGACGCGCAATACCTGCGACTTGGGGAAATTGTTTTTTTAATCGATTCGTCTTCTGTACTTTGTTTGTTGTATCTCGTGTACCTCGAAAGGGCAATAATATTTGTTTAAAAATGTATCGAAAGCATTGATCATTTTTCATTTCCCATTTCCCCGGCATTGCCGAAAGATCGTACTTGGGGCCTAAATAAAGCTAATCTAAAAGCGTGATTTCAGGTATTGCACAATAGAGGCCAATGGCTAAACGACCTTTATAATTCGTGTCGAAGCGACGATCGTGACCGAAATCAGACTACGCGATTAATTCGATATCTACATGCGCTGAATATTTTACCGACCGTTGCATTTTTTTGAAAATATTACCATGACGCGATTTTTCAGCTGATGTTCCAGTCGAAAGAATTTTTTTTTTGTTATCGACACGTATACGTGATCTTCGGCACATCGCTGACGCGAGTTACGTGACTCCCATCCGCCACGTGCGTTGGGCGCAAGTTTTGTTCCCTTCACCGAAGTCCTACAACTCAGGCGCTGTCATTGGAATAGAATTATCTCTCAGATCGTTGTAGATAATTTTTCTTCTATTCTTGTCCAACAGGAATGTTTAACGAGTTTCGATCGGGTGGTTATGAAGCGGTAGCGTTGTATCGCTGTCCTTGCCCGTCCCACTTTCGTGGTGCATAAAAATCGTATTGTAGAACTTTTTTTTATTACTGTCGTCATTATAAGGACTGGCTGGCGAGCTTGCGTCGAGCTCGTAAACTCGGTCGGCAAGGCAAGGTAATTAATTTTTAATAATATTTCTACATTAGTCGCTTCCGATAAGTTAACATTTATTTTACATTGTATTAGCTTATCAGGAGCAGCTTTTGTGTAAATAAAAAAAAAATTATCCGCCTTGCCGAACTCTGTATTTAATTAATTTGTATACCAATATACTATAGTCATACGAAATAGGCTCGAACTTCACGAACCTGGCTGATTGGTATTAAAATCTAAATTTCTTTTTGGCGATTTTGAATTATTTGTGTCGTTTGTTTTGCAGATCAAAGAAGGCGTAGCGAGGTTTGGAAAGCTGGATTTCCGCGGCCGCCTCATCGATCGTTCGATGTCTCTCAAAATCGAGCCGAGTGCGTCGCAAAATCATTTTCGGCAGGACTGAGCAGTCGGGAGGAAGGAATTTTTTTTTTTAACGATATAATCCATAGAGTGACAATATGGTAAAGTATTATGAAAACTGTACGGTATTTCAATTCAGCTGGAATCAGGTTGCACAGGGCTTTTGGCAAAGATATCCCAATCCAGACAGGTATGTTTGAATTCATACGTTTTCTACCCATGCGTTTAAAAAAAATTATACATTTTTTATAATGTAATTAATTTTGTTTTTTCTTCAGTTCTCACGTCCTTTCCGAGGACATCGTAGCACGAGAGATCAAAGATGGAAAATTGTACTCGAAGAGACTTCTGACAAAGACCAACAGGGTGCCGAAATGGGGCGAGAGATTCATAAGCAAAAACGTTGTAAAAATTGTCGAGGAAACTGTCGTCGATCCGAAAGCTAAGACCCTTACGTCATACGCGAGAAATGTCGGCTACACGAAAGTCATGGTGAGAACAAGTTCTAAACTGAGATTCTTTTTCCCCCTCGAGAACTTTAATGAAATAATTACGATATTTTTGTTTGGTTTATATTCTTTTCGGATTATGCTGTTTTCTTATTATATTCTATATTCTTATTATTTATATTCTTTTGGATTTTATTATTATCTCATTAGTTTTGTTGTAATATTTTTTATTATTGTTTTCGCATTACCTATCTATCTATATTTTAAAATACCGTAATTATTTCATTAAAGCTCTCATTGAATCGAACTTGTAATTAAACGTAATAACGGAACGATTGTTTTGTTTACTTGCAGAGCGTTGTGGAGAAGGTGGTGTACAGAGAATCGGAAGAAAATTCCGCATGGACAGTGGCCCAGAGGTCCGCGTGGATCGACAGTTCGGTGTTTGGTTTCAGCCGGGCGATACAGGCCTTCGGGCTCGACAGGTTTAAGAAAAACTGCTCGAAAATGACCGGCGGCTTCAATTACGTGCTCGCTCACATGTTTCCGGCGACCGCTCAGCTCATGAACCCAACTCTAGCGCAAATGGGATATCATGACAAAGTACGATCGATTTTCGACTTTTACGAGTATTTTCTTATACAATACAATTGGTTTCATCATTTATTTATGGATCGCGTGACTGAAGTCGTAAGGGCGTAACTTGCATGCTTGCACGCGAAATATACGTCGTTCTGATTTTAGTCACTCGATACAGACGAAAATACTGTTCATTCATTAGTCAACTCTCGAACCGAGAATGGCCAACCCAACGGCTTTGAATAGTATTTTCGTTACCCGTTAATTTTTTTATTTGATTTCTTTTGGTAATGCAAAATTATAGCATTACGTAGGCGTGCTATAATTTTTGGTTGCTTCAACGACAAAGCAATTTAGAACACCCGTTTCTGTTTATCAGGAGGAGCCATCGATGATTAAGTTGTCGCACGCGGCGGAGGATTTGCAGCATTCCTTGCACGACAAAGCCGAAAAGATGAAAGACGCGGCGAAAAAGGCAACGGACTTGGCGAAGAAAAAGGCTGGACCTATGTACGCGGCATGCCAACCAAATCAGTCCTAAATCGATGGAAAACTCGTCGTTCGGGAAATCCGGTTAAAATTACAAAAAAAAAGATCCACGCGAGCGTGAGAATGAATTCTTTCGAGGGAGCTTAGGGACTTTGGTGTGCAAAGAGTCGCGCGAGCGAGAGTCGAGGGAGAATAAAAGTAAAAAAAATCGTAAAAAAAAATATAGCTTTGTCGATCGAACTTCGATAGATGTTTAAAATTTCGCGTCCAATCTACAAAATATTATCTACAAATAGCATTCCTTCGAACTGCCACATTACAAAACGTCGTAGATTTGCAAAACGTGGTTCGCAGACTCATAGACATCATCGTTGATGTATCATTGTCGATGTCTAGAACTATCATTTTTTTTTCCTTTTCAACTAAGTCGTCCCTGATATATTGAAAACTGAGACACTTGAATTTCCCATCCTATCGCTTTGCAAAGTGAGATCGACGTTAAACGTAGATTGTTAATTAATATAATCGCCTGTTAAAATTCAATTCTATTCAATTAAATTCTGTCACTAGGTGCACGAGAAAATTGATGAAATTGTAATTTGACATTGAAGTGTCTCTGCCTCCTGACAACAAAGAGAGCGCTTTGAACTTGTAATTAGTCGTAATAAGTAAGACAGTAAAAAAATTATTCGATGTGTGAATCTAATAAATTATGATCAAACGTCCAAGAAAAACATATTTGTCTCGTTCGTCCACAGTGGCTTGAAAAAACATTTTGTTTTTTAAAGAATTACAACCAGTATTGGGAAAAGCATGCTGGATGTCAGAGATTCCTGAGAAGGACTTCTGGAAAGGAAAGGAAGAGAGAAAACTCACTACTTTCTGGAACTCCGCATCAGCGTCGAAGATTGTCGAAACTTTGTCCTGCGATGATCTTCGTTGGGCATTTCTTCGAACCAAACTTTCAACATTCACGCTGATACTATAAACCTGTTGTCGCACAATGTGCGACAATTCTAATTATTGCGCTCTTGAACACGATCGAAGCGTCTGCGCGACGCGGTGACGGATTTAATGCAACGAACGTCGATAATACAAGAAAAAAATAGATCGAACAAAAGAACGCGGCGCGACGGCCACGCGTTGTCCGCGATGTTCCAAATTGTTCTTTCTGAAATAGGCAAAATTTCGTACGCGAAAATAAAGAACGCCAAACAATTTGCCACGATCACTCAATTATTGGCCGGAAGACGAATTTTTCGATGACAATATCGGATGACGAATTCGATGCAACGAACGTCGACGAAACGAGAAAAAAGAACTCGGTCCGACGCCGTTATCAGCGGTGTCGAATGTTATTTCGTCGATAAACAAAATCTCGTACGCACAAATAAAGGATGCAAGAAACTTGACTGAAATAACCCGATGACTGGCCGATGATCAGAAGTCGCAAAAGTTTTTACTTTCTTTTACTGTAAACGAATCATCCGCTATAATTTAACGGCAATTTTTCTCAATTGCAATGCAATGTTTACACCGGCACGCGAAGTACTATTGTTAATCGCCAACGGATTATTTAAAAAATGGAACGCCTCGACTGGTTGGCACTTTGAACACGAGAGGCAGCACCGGCGCGAATTCACAAAGGGACTTCCGGCAGTCCAATTCGAGCGGAGAATCACGGTCCAAGGATCTCCCCTCTCGCCACAAGCAGAAATGTCCCAGGACGACGATGTCGGATTTTTGTACAAAACTATGAGTGAGTAGTACGAATTATAGAGAAAAAAATTAAAGTCCCGTTCTCGTGCCTATCGAAAGATTACCGCCTCGATTACAAAAATCAGTCGATCCAACAAAATCCTACGTGCCCGCATAGTTTATTCTCAAATCCGAATCCTCCACTGTCCATATCGCATGCCGAGAGAGACAGACGAAAACATCCGGCAGCAAGGGCTCCGTGTTCTGTCGCTAACGTAGCGAATCTACAAAAAAAATTGTATCGATATTTCGTCGAAAAAAAAGAAAGAAAAAAAATCACCGCTCAAACATTTAAAAAATTTGATCCTAATCGAGTCTCGCGATAAATAATAAAAAAAAAAACTATGGTCCGAGAGGCTTGTTTACAGAGAGAGAGAAACATATCGTTTGGAATTTCTTCGCCTGTGTGTGTGCACGTTAGTGGGTGTAGTGTAAACACCCATGCGTATGTTATCATTACGCGTGTAAAATAACCGGAGAAATCCGATGACGATTACGCATTCGCCGAAGCTTCGCGACGAGAGTTTTGTAACTTGTGATTTAACGATAATCTCGAGTGCTCAACGATCGACGACTCAGTGATAAAGTTTCGTTAGCAGTCAGTTATACGCTATATATATATGTCCGGCAAATTTGAGCCGAAATAACAGCGACAGATGACTTCGGTGGCAACTTTGGGATGAATCTTAGACAATTGTTTTCACGCTACTTTGTAGTGTGAGATATGTGCGATATTTATAGATACCGGCTATTTTGCATGCGCTATCGGCGTCGGAGGGGGGTGGGGGGGGCGGCTCTTGGGATTTGACGAGTTCAATAGAGTGAGAGCGAGAGAGTGGGAGGTCATGAGAGAATTTACTGAGAGCATCGTCGCGACAATGTGTGCGATGAAAATAAAGCCGGATCACTGAGACGCGAAAACAATTTTTGTCGGAAATAAAAAAATAATGTTCTTACGATTCTAATGAACGGCCCGAAAATAGTTGAAAAGAATTTTGATAAAATGAGCAATTCGTGTGAGTACTTGATTGTTTATTGATTTTTATTTTGTCTAACCTTATGTTAATTGCCATAATTGTCCGGAGACCGGCGGGACCAAGAAATACATGGAAGTTAAGACCGTGTGACAAACTGCGTGTGATTTTTTTTTCACAGTCGAAAGAGATCCGAAGAAGAGGCGAGTAAAACCAGTGGAATCGGCCCAGCAGTCCCTGCTGGATTTTGATCTTGGCGAAAGTTCGGATGACAGCGACTTCAGAATCGAGGACCACTGTGAAGAGTCGGACGATGACTCTGTGGACTCCAACGATGCTGGGAAAGGTACAAGTGAGCTTTGTTGAATTTTTATTCGTTAATGTTTTTTGAATGCTCCAGATTCAGATTTGTTTAATATAAATGTATTTACTTATTAACTTATTTAATCAATGGGAACTGCCCTTTTATACATATGAATAGTCTTTACAATATAAAAAACATACAATAGAAATACACATTAGAATCAACATATCGACGTAAAGATTGATAGATTGAAAAGTCTCCAAATTTGTTGAATAGGCGTAGCGTAGGATTCTGCCAAAATTATAAAAATGCTAATACTAGTCCGGCATAATATTTTATCAGAGCATTTGGCCCAAGTAATGGAGAAAAAATATATATAAAGAATTGACGCTTAGAAAAATAGAAAAAAAAATTAAAAATACGATTTAAAGTATAAAATAAATGATTAAATTGCCACAGTGTAATAATTTTAGGATCTTGATTGCAGTATTGTACCAGACAATATTCCAGTCTGTATTCCAATATTCCAGTCAGCTTCATTTCTTTCAGCAAATAGTGAAAAATTGCTATTTTCCTTCATAATATTATTTTGCCGTTTCTCTTTGCTTGGCTCTCATCTGTCTCTCATGGGTCATTTAAAAATGTATCACTCTTCCGATTGCAGGAGAGGAGGACGACGATTCGGGAGACTCGGATGATTCGTTGGAGGATCCATTGATAGTTGGAAAAGACAACGCCGATATGACTGTGAGCGACGTCATAGAGCAGGCCAGACAGCAGGCTGCCA
This sequence comes from Ichneumoninae sp. B BG-2022a, assembly GCA_030522725.1. Taxonomy (NCBI): domain Eukaryota; kingdom Metazoa; phylum Arthropoda; class Insecta; order Hymenoptera; family Ichneumonidae; species Ichneumoninae sp. B BG-2022a. The sequence continues at coordinate 38,301 of JAPYZD010000570.1, forward strand.
AGGGTGTGCAGCTGGACGAGAAGCTCGCGAAGATGCTCATATGCTGCGGTTGCCTCGGGGACAGGAGCGACGACATTAACGAGATCGTCGAGTGCGACGGCTGCGGCGTCACTGTCCACGAAGGTAAATCGTCATCGACGTTCTCACTTTCGGACTCACGTCGAATTCCCGTCGATTTATCGCGCCCAATGGAAACATTGATTTTAAATTAACGACTTTCACGAACTGAGCACGTGGGTTTTGTTATAATTCAGGATGTTACGGAGTATCGGACGTCGAGAGCTTTTCGAGCACCGATTCCCTGTGTCAGTCTGCGCCGTGGTTCTGCGAAGCCTGCAGCGCGGGTATCGACGATCCGTCCTGCGAATTGTGTCCCAACAAAGGTGGAATCTTCAAGGAAACCGACGTCGGAAAGTGGGTCCATTTGGTTTGCGCGCTTTACGTTCCTGGCGTTGCTTTCGGAGAGGTCAGTCCGAACTCCGCATTCTTACGAAGCGATGAATTACGATATATACCTTTTTTTCGACAGTTACTAGGATAATAGTAATTTGCGATAGAAGTGCAATAAAGCGAATTTTATATCCACGCTGTGCAGCGAATCTCATTTCACGGTAATAATGTTCGCTACACCGCACTAGTATCGCATAATGTTTTTTGTGACGAATGCGGAAGAAGTGCTATTTCCGTGCTTGCTTATTGTATTAAATTACGAGAAAATAATTCGATTTATTTTCCGACCATGCTGTAGAGTAATGTGCGAAATCTGTTGCCCCTTCGTTGCCGTTGGTCTCAACCTTTTTTTCTCACTTAGGTCGATCGTTTAGCAAGCGTGACGCTCTTCGAAATGGCGTACAGTAAATGGGGCTCGAAGCAATGTTCGCTCTGCGAGGACGCTCGTTACGCCCGCACCGGTGTCTGCATCGAATGCGACGCTGGAATGTGCCACACGTATTTTCACGTTACTTGGTGAGCACTCTCAGGCATTCATACAATATTGCCCGATCAGTAAACAAAAAAGCTTTTTAAATGTAAATCATTTTTATTTTTCACAGTGCACAGCGGGAAGGCCTCTTATCGGAAGCCCACAGCGAGGAAGTCGACCAGGCCGATCCATTCTATGCCCATTGTAAATTACACTCGGACAAAACCCTCGTTCGAAGACGCAGACGCAACTGGCTGGCTCTGCAAATAAGAGCCCAGTATCGCCAACAATTGTTGAAACAACCCGATCACTTGGACACCGAGGAACAGCGCAGGATTCAGAGAAAACTCGCCAAGCACCGTCACAAATATTTGGCTCACAAAGCCACCCGGCCCCCTCCATGGGGTAATATGCTTGCTTTTTTCGATTTTTAATCTCTTTCTAAAACTTTGAATAGATTTTCAAAAAATTATAAATTAAAAATAAAATTGCAAATTTTCATACGATTGATTATTTAATTTTTTTTTCTCGTTTAGTTCCGACTCAGAAGATGCCACGATTATTAACAACCTCTGCCTCGGCGTGCCGTCAATTGGCAAAGAAAGCCGAGCTCATGGGCATCGACACAGCAGCCCTGGAGGCGCAGGAAGCTCAATTGGTGGCGTTGGTCGACGTGCGAAAAAAGTGGCACATTCCACCGGCTTTCAGTGTCGAATTTATCGGCTACTATCTCGATCGTAATCTTCGTGTAACGTCGATGAAGCGAAGGCTACAAGAGTTGTTGGACATAAATTCGCAGCTGCTGAACGAGCAACAGAGATTGGATCGAAGGTACGACGAGGTGATGAAGGACAACGAGGAACAGATCAGAGTGAACGTAACGCTGAAGGAGAAGATCGAGATGTATCATCAAGTGCTCCGAGCATCTGGATACGTTAAGCCGTTGCCGTTGGTCGGGGACATTGCCAAGCCCAGGATACCACCTACGCTCGGTAAATACATTTATTTCAAATTTAAAAAAAATAGTTTTTATTGTCGAGGACGTAAACTTTTTTTAAACAATCGAAAAATTTTCATGCGAATGAAAGCCGACAGAAAACGTTTAGTAGTAGAATAATAAATTTATTGCCAATGTATACATTTATACAGTTACATTTACACAGTTATCGTCTTATACTAGTTTTATACCTAACGATAATTTATAAACATTGACAAAGGATCGGCGACCTGAGTCCTTCAGCCCGAAAAACGGTTTCTTATCGCGAAGAATAAATATGAATAAAAATGATTTTTTTCTGTTCAGGCACGAGTCTCGGCGTTCCGACAGCGGCGGCACTGAAAATGGGCGTGGGATTTCCATTGCCAGTGGGCAAAGGCGGCGAGGGTGCCCGCGAGGGACGAGTGTTGAGCAGTCAGGCACAGGATCAAAACCACAAGGGGGAATTGACGCTGCGACATCAGTGCGGTATATGCAGACGAGCGACGAATCAGCATTTGTTAGCCAAATGCGATACGTGCCATCTGCACTATCATTTATCCTGTTTGAGCCCGCCACTGTCACGCATGCCTAAGAAAACGAAACTCATGGGCTGGTGAGTTGAATGTTTGTAAATATTTTCGTCAGGCTACTCGTCTTGACAAAGATAACAATGGATTTAAACCCGGTTAATAGGCAATGCTCGGAGTGCGATAAGGAGTCGTCCGGCTCGGAAGTCGAGCACGTCGATACTTCCGCGCCTCGTAAGCTTCGACATTGCAAAGACGAGACGAATTCGACCCCAACGCCGCTGCAAGATTTTCAACAAATACCAACGGCACCGAGCACACCTACGACACCGAGAAATTCATCGGTTTGCAGCTCGGCCAATGTATCGACTTCCGAAACACCCACGACACCGAAGGTGACCATAATTATTTATTTTACAATGCAAGTTGTATTCTGCAGTGTGAGACGTTTGACTTTGAGAGGATACTTATTGATATTTTTCAGTTTATTATAAAACCGATGGGACCACAACCATCGGTTCCGGAACCAATGCAAGTCGACGATTCCGTTTACAATCGACAGACATCCAACAACATGTCTATAACGCCTCGAGAAGGATCACCGGAATACATGGTGGCTTCCGCTGATGGTACAGAATCCGTTTCACAGAGGAGCGCGAAGAAACGTAGAAGGTACGTTAGAAATTGAAGAAAGAAAAGAAACATATTAAGTAACCCGATAATATTGAAATCGCGACATTCTTTGTTATCAGAGAGAAGCACAAAAGATACACGCCCGATCCGATAACTGGCATTAAACAGAGAAAGCGGAAACACAAGAGAAAGAGCATGGATATCGAGAATCCCGAGAACCAGGGACAACCGGAAATTCACAGAAGGATTACAATAAAGGTGATATTGTTGATCCTTTTCGATTCCTTCGGATTCTTAGATTTTTTATATGAATTTAAATTGTTCGTAGATCAAACCGATTCCACGACCGGAAGGTGATATAGCTTCCGAATCGAGTCCACAAATGTTCGTCGCAACGTCAACGAGTACAGAAATAACGTCGCCCCCGCCAGCGCCAGTATTCCCGACTCCTCTGCCGCCACCTCCGGCCCCGAGTACCCCGATAACGCCGGTGAGCACACCGAGCAGCAGCTACAATAGCAGGCTCTCGTCAGGCAGTGGAAAAAAACCCAAGGAATCGGATCTCTTGACGCAGTGCAACGTCTGCGACACACCTGGCACACCACAGAATCTTGTCATGTTCGTATAAAATTCATTCGCAACATAGAACGATAAACCGATCATTTCGGGCGTTGGCTGAAGTACAAAGCCTCGAAAAAAGTACAGTTAACGTTCCACTCGTACTAAGTACGTCCAAAGTCATGCAGTTCCCTCTAAAGGAAAAAATAGAAGGCGCGGTCGTTAATAACCATACCAGTTGATGCGACGATAAAAAAAAATTTAAAGATAGTTTACAAATGTTTGTAAGATATTTTCTTTTTTTTATTGTCAATGGATTTGTTTATATATTTATTTATATATATATATTTTTGGATTATTAATGATTTATTCATCACCGTTCGAGGTGGTCCTGCCTGTCTTATGAAGCTTGTTCAACTCACTTTAATTCGCAGGTGCGACGAGTGCAAAAAATGCTACCACTTCACCTGCCTGGATCCACCTGTAAAGAAGTCTCCGAAAAGACGAGGCTACTCTTGGCACTGTGCAGACTGTGATCCTAGTGTAAGTCAGGACATTTTTACAGCCACATAAAAAGATAAATAAAATACTATACGGAAATGAACAGCGGCACGTTAAAAAAAAACAGTGATACTTTTGGGCTTATAGCAACTGACCCGACGTTCTCTACTGTAAAAGCTTAATTGAAAAAAATAATAATCGACTTTACACCAAAAGTCCAAAAGTCTCCTATTCTACTCAATCATGATTAGTTTACATCGATTTTCATTTCAATTTTCTTTTTTCTACATAGCCTCGACGATTTTTTGTCGTTTTAATTTTCCTTTTTTTCCAAAAAGCTCCGAATTCGATTACGTTGAGGCAAAAAAATGCAATAGTTTGTTCGAGCAGTGTCTTGAGGCAAGAGCCACAGATATTGATTGGAATTACAATAAAGGGTCTTACACGGCTCTACAGTGCGTCAATGGATGTTCGCGTTAAAAGTCCATGAACAAACTTTTCGTACTCGAGAAAAAAAACTAAACTCTTCACATCCCTTCGGGACATGAGACCTAAAACTGTCACTGTCGCTGATCAATATTGATCTATAATGAGCAAAAGTTTTATTTCATTTAAAAACGAAAAAAATACCAAAAACGAACACAATTACGTAGGACAGATACATTGTGAATGTTTCTTTCTTTTCAGGCCTCTGAATCTGAGAATTAATTCCCGTCAATTTTAAGACAGCAACAACAATACTGCGTTCAATATTCGTGAGACATTGAATGTTGGCATCGTGTTTCCGTGAGATGTTCAAAGAATTGAATTGTTTTCTTTTCTTATACTGTCAGATAATACCAACAGCGTACGAGAGACGACCGAACTCTGAGCATTCAGCAATACTAACGAAGTAGCGATAAGAGAAAAAGTAATTTCACGTGTCCCGAGTTGCGTCCGTTCAGCGAATGATTAATCGTAATTGGCTCGACTCTCGTACGCTTTAACGATTTATTTGTTTATATTGTAATGACTTTACGACCAATCTATGATTCGCAATTGATTTTTAATTTATCTTTTCACATATTGCGCGTTGTATGTGACGCTAAAGTTCATTGCACAAACAATATAGTATCATTTACACACACGACAAAAAAAAATACAAAAGAAAACGCAATTATTCGAGTAATACTTTCGGCACGAGACATTGAGAAATTGTACATTCTATTTACAATTAAATTTGTATTTACAATTGTCTATAAGAAAAAAAAAACTTAATGAAAAAATTGACCGGCCTCAAAGTCGTTCTCGCGATAATCGACACATGTGGAAAGTGTGTATTATTTTATTTGTCATCTAATTTACTGTTAGATAATATACGATTAAAAAAAAGATAAACAAAATAACGAAGGTTTCTTGATAATACAATTTCTATGATAAACTTGACTCCATTTACGTCCCTTCCAGTGGTCTCACGATTGTTCTCTCGTTAGTACGAAAAACGAAGATAAAGCCAAAGGCATCGCGAATCAATGCGTAACGAAAGTCAATCGTTTTACAGTATATTTCGTTCTGCGCGTAAAGAAAAATTACAGGCACCATGGCTATAAATAAATATGATCTTAAAGAAACCGTATTTACAACTCGATGGCGCTCGACATAGTTGTATTTGTACATATGGACATTTATATGTCCATCATGTCCAATATATTATTGAAACAATATCGAAGCTTCTTTCTGATTAGCTATGAAACCATTTCGAAAATCTTGTGCTGACATAGGTTTTCGACCCGGCACAACTATTTGATCTATAGATATCCAACTCTCTCCCTTGCACTGGACCAGCAAAAGTTTCCTCTTCTTATCGTATATTACGCATCCTGCAAATAAGATAGTTGTTGAAGTCGAAAACCTCTTACGGTATGCGAAAAATTTGTGGAAAAGAAAAAAAAATTGTCAAACAAAACGCTACCCCTTTTCGTTTTCCGAATTTGAAAAAGTGTTTTGATTTTTGTCCACCGTCATTGACTTGGGGTGGTCCATTTCCGCACACAATGAGTAACATATTTCTTTTTAAGACATGTTTAAAATTGACAGTTTGTAGCATAGAAAATGATATGCGTGAGAAACGGAACGTTTTTTATTTTGAGATATTGAATTAAAACCACCACCATTGTTTTCAAATGGCATATGTCCCAACGCCTTTCATTAGCGAAACAATTTTTTTGCTCCAAAAAAAGGGAGACTTGTCATTTCCTCTCTAGAAAAAATCAATCGCGGATTAAGGTATCTGATTTTTTTTACAAGTTTCTGCACGAACCACTAGTCAAACGAGTGCTAAATTTTTGCAATTGAAAAATATTCATTCACTGTTCAAAAAAATATATATATATTTTTTATTTAAAAAACCTGGTTTGTCCTTGGGCAGATTAGGCAATCCCGGTGGTTCCTCGCACACTCTTATCCCAAATACTTTGATAGTACCGTCTCTAAACTTCGTCGTCAATGGATAAAGTCCGGTAAGCGCTCGTTGCAGATCGTATATATTCTTAGCGCTCATATCCTTCCATTTTATCATGGAAAATTTGGCATTTACTTTACGTGCTGCAAACGCGATTTTTAATTAAATGAATCGATTGCCGTTTACCTACGACGAATAGTTTATTGCTTACCGTACGTCGCTTCGGCGTCAGACTGTTTTTGTCCGGCGGACAACGCACCGGGCAATTTTTCTATTGTTCTTATCAATAGATCAGCCCCTATGTTGGCTAGTTTAATGTACAATTCGGGCATCGTCTCGTCCGGATGAATATCCGTTTCTTCCTGCGCCAATATTTCCCCAATATCGAATCTAAAACCAAGTGCAGAAAAAATATGATCGTTCAAGAAATACAATCGATAACTTCGGAATTTGTATATCTGTAATAAAATCCCTATTAATTTTGAACACTTTTGAATGGAACTATTCGCCGATAAAAAAAAAGGTACAGCACAGTTTCCCAGTAAATGAAAATTGCGGCGATCCGCACGCCCGTCAAATGTGCGCAACGGTATTCTTACTTGTTCGGCTTTATTCTCATTATCGTTACCCCAGTCCGGGAATCGCCGTTCATCAGGCAATGGATAATCGGCGCAGCGCCTCTCCATTTCGGCAGTAAGCTTGCGTGCACATTGATCATACCCCTAAAAAAAGAAAGAAATCAGCGTTACAACAAAGAACCCATGAACGGTGAAAAATCGGATTAAGAAGCTACAAGAACCCTACAGCGGAAACGATTCGATCATCTCTACGGGAATCATGTGCCCGAACGAAACGAGCAGCCCGACATCGAACTCCTTCAGGGAAACCGTCGGCGGCCACGGGTGTATCTGAATTCCATGCTGATTCGCGTACTGGATAACAGCATTTTCCTTGCCCTTGTAAGCTGTAACTACTTCCAATCGACACAGCAACTTGTTCAACCTGCTGAATGCAAAACTCGTTACTGTACCTTAGAAATTGTTTTTATACGTTGAAGTAATAGGAAACTTTTATAGATCGAAGCTGTGACTAATAAGTATAAAAAGTCGCTATCTTGGCTTTATACAAAAATTGTGTCTCAAACCGCATAAAAATTTAAAAAAAAATGATTTCCCATCCTTGAATAGCAATGCAACATTTTTTTCATTGTTTGGGATGATACATTGTTCATCCCAAGGATCCCAAGGATTCAAGGATTGCTCTTTCATAATTGGAACATACTTCCAGTGTCTTGTTTTACAAATATAAATATTGCTCTTTTTGCCATGACGGTGTCTGCTTGTAGAGAAAAACTCACTGACTGGGGCTTACGCTATATTATGAGAATATTTTTTGATAAATGAGTAGAATTATTTTCTTATCCATTATTCCCAAAGTTAAGAATTAATTGATTCGAAAACTCAATTATCTCATAATAAATGGACTAAAGAAATAGAGCTAGATAAATATAGGTAGATAGGAAAAGTTTCTTACAAGCATATCAATTGCTATGTTGGTACGCACTGTTGCAACCGAATGCTGTGCGTTGCAAGAAAAAAGTTGAGAATATTTCAATAATGTTCCAATAATGGGTGGATTGCGGAATTCTGGTTGTGAAGTTGTTTGTTGAATGGGTAAAAATTGTATGTGCGTATCGCAGTTGCGTTAATTCATAAATATCAAAAAGTGAGTCTTTCAAAGTCATCCACGAATATTTTCAAAACTAACTATTGGTCACTGTTCCAATAATGAGGAGATTGAGGAATTCCGATTATGAGGCTGTTTGTTAAATGGCTCAAAATTTTACGAATTCGTTGCTGTTGACTTCAATCATAAATATCGAAAAGTGAGTCTGCCCCTAGTCATCCACAAATATGTGAAAAACTAACTATTGGTCATTGAGCTTTTTCAAGCTCTGCAGAGCGAATTCGTCGGTCCCGAAGAACAGCACACTCCAAGGTGCCGCTCGGCAGCTTTTTTCTATCCGATTTGTCCCATTCGTCGAACCACAGTGCAGAAAAGCGCATCGTTCTATTCCAAAGTTAGCCGCGTTTAGCGAGGTTACTGTCAGACAATTCCAAACTCTTTGTCTCAGAACTCCCAAGGCCATGATCTCTCTTTGTTAAACATTAATATTTTAAGATTTTACGGGAAAGTCTATCGCGCCGGTGAACATAACCACGATATTTTTTTTGGTTCTCTATTAATAGATTATTTTTTCATACGCTTCGGTGTATTGAAATTTTTCAGATTCGAGGGAATTTCGGTTAATTCTTTCGCGACGGTATTACCCGACGCGATTTTCAATATTAAACGTTCGTTTTTAGTATTCAACTGAGAGAGACTGTCGCCGACTGTACGCGTTGGTTTAGCTCGTTACGCAGTTAGATTGAACTGCTAATAACTGGGAAAATAAAGCTACGATGAATTGGGTCCATAATATCGGACACGATTTTATTGAATATTCGCCGCACATGCCATTTGTTTATTTTTAACACGACGAATTGCTGATAATCTCTTCTAAATCATTTATTCTATTCGTATGCGGTAACTGCGCTGAACGTGCCGAGCTCGCCGTTTGACGTCACGGAGGGAAGGGAGAACAGACTGGCTAGGCCGACCGTTAGGCCGCGTTCAGAAATCAACCCGGGTGACTTCTTGGGTAGCTTCTCTCTCTGACATTCGCTCTAACGCAGCACTCTCTCCCGTTCTATGTTATCGAAAGCAAGTTTTTGAACGGCCTGCTGTCCTTAGTCGGTCGTCCAACGCCGAACATCGCAGCTGTTTTTCAATCGTTTATCTGCATTTAACATCACAATATTATCGTCAGTTGGTCTCGACATGGACGTTTACATAGATGTCGAATATTGGTATGTAAAACTTATTAACGATCAGTTATTCTTTGTGTTAATTTTGGTTCTGTGAGATTTTATGATCGGGTCATAACCTCGCTTTTATCGAATACGCGCTAACAACAACAAACCGGATTGCGATGTTTCAGTGGATCATGCGGACACAAAAAGCAATTTCTGGAAATGGCGGAATTGATAAAAAGCAAAGTTCCCAATGCCAATGTCCGCGGCAGCGCGGGGCGCCAAGGTAATTGTACGCGAAGGTGAATCTTGTTCGTCGTCTCATCGTCCGACACACCGGTAATTTCAATTTTCAGCTTCCTTCGAGGTTGAAGTAAACGGGGAGCTGGTATACTCCAAGCTGCAAACAATGGCTTTTCCGAACTTTGCCGCGGTGTCCGAACTCGCCGAGGACGTACGAGACGGAAAGCCCGTTAGGAAGATAGACCAACGGCAACCGATCGATTGCGCGATTTCTTGACATTTTATGTTATCCTAGTGCCAGGTATAGTAACAAAGGTCCCTTTTTTGTTTTAATAATTTTTTTTTTTTGTCAACACATAGGTAATTTTTATAACACTACATTTACATTTCCTGTATATATAAAAATAAATGTGTTCTATCAGATAGTATTATATTTGTCACCCTTGTTATACATTTTTCTTAATTATCAAAATAGTTTGTCAGATCCATCCGAGTTTAGGTCTCGTTCAAGGGGGCAAGTTTCATTGTTGGAATTTAGATGCACGAAGGGCTTGAGTTGGCAGAAAATTGCATAGATTACAGCGAAGCAGAATTACACCTTCTTAAATCAACTTTTTTTCTTTGCAAGACAAAAGGAATCATTTTTATAATACTAAATTGTCACTTGCATATAAAAATAAATGTGTTCTATTAGATAGTATTATATTTGTCACTCTCATATACATTTCCTTAATTATATAAATTGTTTGTCAGATTCATCCAAGCTTAGATCAAGTTCGAGAGAGCAACTTTCATTTTTGAAATTCAGATGCGCGAGGGCGCTGGGTGGCCAAAAATCGTGTAGATTAGAGCAAATCTATTTTTTTTTCTTTTCATCACATGGGTAATAATTGTTATAATACTAAATTTCCAGTTCTTGTATATAAAAATAAATATGTTGTATTCAATAGTATTTGTCGCCCTCGTATACATCTCCGTAATTATAAAAATAGTTTATCAGATCTATCCGAGCTTCATCGTTGGAATTTAGATATGTGAGGGGCTTGAGTCGTTTGTAATTCGCGAACATTAAAGCAGAGCAGAATCGTGCATTGCAAAGGATTCGACTGGCCAAGTAGGAGCTGGCAACAAATATTTGAGTCTATCGTAATGCAGACGATTGCTCTCTGCTTCTATCGACACGACTTTCGAACGACTCAAGCTCCTTAATGATTTCAGACACAAATAATGGGATCTCCAATTTTAATTATTGCAGGTTCGCCTTTTCGTCTACTGAGATAAACGCCGAATAACAATTTGCCGTGAAACTCTTCAGCGAGCAATCGTAGGGGCTCGACGGTTTTTTTCCCCGTGGTTTGATCCACGCACACCATTTGGCATCTTGTACAAGGTCCATCCACCTGTAAAAACGGCAAAGGGAATGGTATATTTGGCAGGTTTGCATTTTCTTCATTTCCCTTAGTTTCGACTTCAAAAGCCGTGCAAAATTCTCAATCTGTTCTCAGACGGGCAGCTGGTGGAATTCGAACGACAAAAAAAAATTCGCTGATTGCACATACCTCGAATCGATGTTTTCCAATTTGAATTTGAGACCAGGTTGTCTCTTTAAAAGCGATGCTGCCGCTCACAACCATGTTTCCTCTGAATCTGTACAAAATCGTTTCACGCTGACAATCCGAATCGTCCGCGAGTCTCTTCATTATCCATTCGATGCTCGCTTCGTTGATGAGCAAATATTGCCCTTGACTCGAGAATGATAACTCGGGCTTGCTGGAATCTGCAAAAATTAACGCGCAATGAGCTAGAATATGATTGACAACATGAAACTAATAATCGATCTTCTCACTCGAGATAGTCCCAATGGTTTGAATGACGAATTTTGAGATAGAACTTAAGACGAGGTCAAACAGACTCGGTCGGTAACAAAAACTGTAATAAATGGCATTTGGAGATGGTAGACATTTCGCGAAAAAGCAAAGCATTAGCTGATGTAGAATTTAATACCGCGACCAATGACACTTCACTTTTACCCCAAATGCCAGCCATCTTTACATGGCATTAATTCGAAAAATGCAACTATTTGTCTTGCGTTCAACTCACATTAAGATCGAAGTTTCGCCCAAATTTCATTGCGTACTTAAGATTTATCTTAAGTTAGAACTTGAGTTCAAACTTAATATCGAACTCGAACTACAATTGAATTTGACTGCAGACTTGAGTTCGAATTTAAGATCAAACTTAAGCACGAAATCAAGTTTGAACTGAGGTTCGATGTTAAGTTCGATACCCAGTCTGGACGAGTACCTTTAGAAAACATTTTCTTGTCGTTCTGACGAATCAGTCGCAAGTTCGGTCGTTCAAGGGCGAGACTGAGCCACTCCGAGATTTCGGCACCGCAGTCTATGCCCTCGACCCTGTGTCCGCACACTCTGCTTCGACACAGTTCTCCGTTAATTATGTCCTCGGACGTGAAGTCCAAACGAACTTGTGCCGGTGGCATTCCTGTAGCCAACAAAAAACGCAATAAGGTCTCCAATTCCAATCCCACCAAGACGCGTCCGCACCCATCATTTTTACCCGGATAGCTCAGCCTCAGAACATTGTCTTCCCTGCATATCCTCGGCGTCAGCATACAAAGGTTTACCAGTTGCTTTTGGGACAAACAAACACCCGCCGACGTGACTATCATCCACTCCCTGTCGTACTGAAGACCCCGATTGCCCAACAGCCACGAATCGGTTATCTCGTAGGCCGCGCATGACTTTATGGGATATATAAACAATCTTGCAAGTTTGAGCTTCCCGACGTTCTTCGTAATTTCTCCCGAAGTCGTCACTCCGTCCCTTCCAATGTCGAAAAATTCATTTCTTTTGGATTCTCTGCCATCAGCCTCTTTTTTATTCGCTCCATTTCTCTTCGCCACGAAGTCATCCTTTCTGAATACTACGTTCTTTCCGAAAGTTTCAGCACCGTGACGATAATACTTTCTCTCCTGGACGGCCCCGAGATCGTTGAACCAAGCCGGAACTCTGAGGATCTCCGGACCATCGAGGAAGCACTTTCTTATCATGAGAAGTACAGTCTCGACGTCCTCGCGGGTGGACATGTAACCGAAGGAGATCCTCACGGCTCCAGTGGGTCTTCCGTCTATCAAGTCCCGCGAACCACCGCACGTGTAACCGGCGTCGTAGTTCTTCATCACGTCCTCGTTCGTCATGCCCAAGTGACGCTGGCACGAGCCCGGGTTGCAGAAACATCCGGTCCTCAGGTGTATCTTGAAAATGGCGGCCATGTGAACGACCTCCATGTAACCCACGCACTCGCCCGTCGACCTCAGCAAGTTGAAGGTCACGGTTCCACCTTGCAAATGACGATCCTCGAAATCGGTATCGCAGTAGAGCCTCACAACGGGACTGTCGTTACGATGGTGAAGCCTCATCATGGAGTGGTGCAGATATCTCGCTAATGAAAAAACGTGCCTCGATATCGTGTCCAGCGGCGCGATCGAGAGCGCGTCCAGCCCGTGCTGCAGGGATATTATAGAGAGGAACGGCAGAGTTCCGTCCTCGAATCTGCAAAAAGGAACAAACTTTTTTTTTCCCGCGACGAAGAATGACTCTGAAGAGATATTGGCACGAGACTAAGTTTCATCGATTTCGCTCGGGGAAGATCAATTGGAAAGTAAAATTGAAAAAAAAAATCTGAAAAAAAAATTATTTAAACTCTCATAATTGCATATGATATTGAAAGAACGACGCCAAGTCTGTCGAGGTGACATGTTATCGTTTCAACCTCTTATAAAATTGTAAGAATTCAAAGTAGAATTGCAATAACAATTTTTTGTTTGGCAGCCCGCAAAAGAATTTTACTTGAGTAATTGATTTTTTTTTTCAGTGTACGAGTCAACAATTTTTTTTCTTGCAGCAGCGCGTCGATGATTTGTCGAAGACGAAATTCGAAGTCGTTCTGATATCTTCAGGGTCACGACGAAGACTGTTTCGTCGCGAAGAAAAAAAAATAGCTTGCCTCTCGTGAAACACGTCGCGCTTGACGTGAAAGTTTTCCATACCGAGGGCGAGATTCACCGTTCCACCGCCGTAGTAAACTTTGTCCAGAACGTCGGCGCTGGATTTTTTCACCAGCAGCGCTCCAACGCCGGTCGGATATCCGAACATTTTGTAGAACGAAAGGCACACGAAGTCGGGCTTTACCGACGTCAGATCCAACTCGTTCGTTCCGACGAAAGACGCCGCGTCGAGCAGAACGTACCAGCGTCCTGAATTTTTGCCGACGACTCTGCCGAGGCTTCCGCCGTGTGCGTCCTCTATCCATCTCAGAGGGTACTTTAGGCCCGAAAAATTGCACTGGGCCGAGTAAACGAATAGGGAATTTGCATTCCCGTCCACCGCCGTCGTTTCCGTGTTTTCGGAAAAAATATCGAAAGCCCTGGCGTGAGCGAGGCAAGAAACTTTCGCGCCTTTTCGGGAAACAACGTCGCGCATCCCTAGAACGGACGTGTGATTGTCCTGCATGTAGACGAAGTGTCCACATTCCTGCCCGGTGGATTTAGATTTTTCCTCCTTAAACTTGAACGTTTCAGCGACGATCTTCAAGCCCGCCGTTGCACCCGACGTGAATACGAGACTATACTCGTTGGGAGACGCGTGGAAGTGATCCAGAATTCTATATTTTTCAGAGAACAACTTTGTAATCGTGCCGAAAAAAGAATTACCTATTCTCTTATCCCATCTCCAAAGATGTTTCTCACCTGTAGCGAGTTCTTTCGATAATTTCCTGAGTTAAATTTCCAGCCGTTCCAGCCGAATGGGGGTTCGCATAGAGAGCAGCGAGCATGTCGTTGCTCACTTTTTTCATTTGCGTATCCGAGTACAAGGTAGCACCGGCATGATCCAAATAGTGTTCATCTGTAAAGAAGTTGCTCTACATATGTAGAAAAAAAACGTACCAAAAATATTCTTTATTTTATATTAGAATACACGTTTTTTTTTAAATTTATGATTCAAATACTCCAAATGATCCAAATAGTGTTCATCTATAACGAAGTTGCTCTACATACGTAAAAAAAACGTACCAAAAATATTCCTTATTTTATATAACAATACATTCATTAATTTTTTTTTTAAATAATGTTTTCCATCGATTTTGTAATCGTACAATTTACGTAACAATAAATGTACAGACTATGGAATATTGTCTAAGTGCAATATCAAATTCCGTCGATGGCTCACCGTGCAAGCGAGAAAATTCGTTCCTGATGCACCGAATCGTGTCGTCGTCGTATATCTGTGTGTACGATTTGTCGGACGGTCGTTCCATCTCTACTGTTGTTTTCATACTGTTTCTATGTCGCGCCTATGCATTTACTACAGACCGATCGAGCGTTGCCCCGCTGTTGTGTAACTGTATAGCCGGATCGAGTATTCTCGTTAGAAAAACAGCGGCTATTGGTGCGCTGGAATTACACGACGATTCCAAGAAAATAAGTCTCGTTAAAAAAAGGCCACGTAACAGAGTTGCTGCTGGGGCTGCCATATAATGAGATACTGTAAGGGGACTGATAGGTAAACTTTGCGTCGGGCATAGCATTAGGACTGCCGTAGCAATGTGGACAATCGACCGATGCGCTCCGTCAAAGAAAAACAAGGCTCTCACGCCATTGGAGGAACGAACCGTAGTAAGCTTTTCAAGGTCGTCGGAGTTCGAGATAACTAGCGTACGACTGTCCACGTGTACAATTAAAGTCTGAGGTCCTGATAAAGTATCGTCGAGTAAAACCATTATCTCGAGTCAGACGAATCCGTAGAACAGTAAAGATGGCGCTGCCGTTCTGGATCCCGAACGATCGCGTCCCAACGGAATGAAACGGGAAGCGCAGCGAGAAATTATGAATGAAAAATGCTGAATTGAGAGGCCTCTGATGGAACTTCACTGGTATCGGGAAGATTCGATAACGCAGGGTGCGTAATATCGATCCGCCGAGTATTCTCGCTTATGATTGGCGTATTGCGCAATACGTTTCATCGGACGAGGTGGCCGAGTGGTTAAGGCGTTGGACTGCTAATCCAATGTGCTCTGCACGCGTGGGTTCGAATCCCATCCTCGTCGAAGTCTTTTTTGTTTTTTTTTATCTGACATTAATGAAAAAAAAATTATAAAAATGCGGAGATAAAGGAACAAAAAACTATGGGTACGTCGATTTGTTAAAGAAAAAGCATATTTGAGTTAGCGATTTTCTACAATAAATTTTGCCATAAAGTTTGACTATTTCAATTTTTTATGAGACATCGACACTTTGTATGTTACGAAAAAACGTGAAAAGTAATTTGCCCTTTTTTGGCAAAGGCTAAAATCGACCGAAGCCATGCAAATTACTTTCCACCTAAAAAAATGTCTATATCTAAACATCCGGTGCATGACGTCGATAACAGCTGAATCGACGTGCCTGTCAACGCTGCAATACTAAACTATATTCTCTTCCTCGGTTCAAGATTCTTCATCTGCGTGACGTCAGCTTTTGGAAGCCAACGAAACAACCAAGGCCATGTCTTCAGAGAAAAAATGATGACGGATGACGCTGTACCGGAAGGATCCAGTCAATGCAACATCGATGGCCTCTCCGACGATCATGCCCATCCAAGAGTGACTGCCAAGAAGACGTTTTTCGATCTACATCGTCATCGCAGACGCGACGATGCTGAAGCCGCTGACACCGACGAAACTTATCATCCGAGGATCCAGTGGTCCGCCGGAACCACGAGCGTCGGCAACGGGTACCAGCGAGTAGCCTACGACGAGTCCGTAACTCGCGATATCATGAAACCCGTTCTCCAACGCGAGCCATCGAGGCCCGATCCGGCGTCGATCCATCAAGTTCCAATGCTCAAGAGCAACTTACCACCGGTGCCGGACACGTGGGGATCCATGGACGCCCAGCCGACTCAGCCCGAAGAGGTGCAACATCTACTCGAATTCTCGCCGGTAATCCAAAGAACCTCAGCTCCGGAGGAGGTGGTTAAGCCCCGCAGAAAGTTTGGCGAGGTATTTCGAAAACGCTCGACCGCAGCAGCTGTTTTGGATACCAAAAGCTCCGAAGCGTCAAGAGCCTCCGAAGGTACCGAGCATGGTGCGAGTTGTTAACCCTTCACGTACGGGATCCTTGTTTAACGAGGACCTGGAATTTGCCAAGAAGCAACCTTCGAACGATTCGAGTAACGAGTTCATGTGCTGAAAAAAATCAGTAAAAATTCACAGACGTACCTTGAAATGTTTTTTTGATGTAGAAGAAAATTTATTACGAAGATCCGTATGGTTTTTGTACTAGAAAGAAGGCATGGTCGTTTGCTCTCGGCAAAAAGTTCCCCGTACTTGAAGCGTTAACTCTTCGTAACCAGAGGACCATCAGGTTCAAATTTTAGGCAAAAATATTAAAAATTCACGGTTATGATTTTTTTAAAAAAAGAACTTTATTTTCCGTTTTTTCTTTATGCATTTTTTTGAATATGGTGCCATTTGATTCCTCATGAATTCCTTTTTCGTGCATCAACTAGGATGTTTGAAGGATGGTCTGTGATTTTTTGAGACTTTTCCGACCGATAGTTCGGTCACAATACGGGTTCAAAAATGGACCGGGTAGAATCGACCCAGTGCGACCATCGAGATCGGTGAAATATGTGTGACCACGAAGCATTATAATGGTAAAAGCGTTACAAGAAATTTTTCTTTCGCAGACCAGGTCGGCTCTGTGAGGCCGGAAGAGGAATTCAGGCTGCTGAACGAACGCTACATTCGGGACGGAGTTATTCCTGCAGAGAGTTCGACCAAACAAGTCACTGCTGGATCGACCGGTTCTCAGACTCGTTTCGGCTCCAAGAAGGGCAAGAAAGACCAACTCAAAGCATCAGGAACGTCCTTGGATCGTGAGCGATCGATCGGCCATCGGGGTGGATCGGAAAGAGATCGAAGGATTCCGATGCGAGAGTCGTTTCACGAAAAACGCGTCACAATCGACACCATTGGATACGCGAGTCCCGAAGGATCGAGTTCCTCGCCACTTCCGGCTCGAAGAAGTTGCGAGCCGTTGGATGTTAAAAATTTACGAAAATTGAGGGAATCCGAAACCGAGCCGGCCACATCGGGTGCTGACGAATGGGAAGGAGAATTTCCATCGGCAAGTACGAGCGACGTCGTCGACGAGAACTTTGGGACGAGAGCAGCGAAGATCTTCGTGTACGACGTCGAAAGTGACGAAGTTGTTGCGACCTCCGATTCCGAAGATAGCGCAAAAGGACCAACCAAGAAGGAGGCTTGTAAGATTGACTCCTTCAAGATAGACAATCCGTTCTCGGATTTTTCGCTGCAGAAGGTCAATCGGGAGAAAGGTCTGCTGAGGCAGCGGACGGTCGAAACGGCGATCAAGACTCCACCGAGCTACCGCGATCCTGCCCAGCCCGGCACCAGCAACGGAGCCTACGCGATGGAAATTTACAGACGGAAGGTCAGTCGTAGCGAGAGCGTCGAGCAGCCTAAGAAAAAATCTCGAGAACACAGTTTCTTGAGGTCCGCGGTCTCTCGTATGAAGAGAGCCTCGTCGTTTTTAGATAAGGCAGTGACGGCGAAGAGTTCGCAAAGAACACCCGATCCGCTGACCAAAAGTTGGATACCAAAAAGTTGTTCGAAGGCGGAAGAGGAGCGGAGTGGAATCGATCGGGCGTTCGGCAAGGGATTTTTAGAGGCGATTCTTCAGCGACTCGGCGGCAACAGCCTTGGCTTGGCTTCCATCGGACTGCGCGAGGAACAGGACGATTTTTATAGAGAAAGCATGGTATTTCACTGCTACGATCGCGATTGGCAATTTTTTTTGCGACCGCTTATGGAGATCGCGGTCGAGCCGATTTTTTATCATTTTTTTAAAAACTATCCATCGACTTCTTCGTCTGGATTTTCTGAAAGATCCTTCGCCACCGTGCCTGTGATGGACAACGATGTCAAGTGGGTTTCTCAGACCGTCAGCTTCTTTGAAACTGCGTGGCCAAAAGCGATCGACGATTTAGTCAACGTCTCACGGATCGTACAAAAAAATATGGCAAGTGTGTACTCAGCAGCAGACGAAGCAGCTGCTGAGTTTCCTCTGCGACCGGTTGACACGGCTCGGCTTGAGTGTGTACGGAGTGACGAGCTCGTCGATAAAATTACGCAACACGTCGTAAATATCGTTACTTCGCAAAATCTGATTGGCGAGATTATGTTCTTATCGCTCAGTCCGATGCCGGGTTCGATGAAGAGCAAACGCAGTTTCGACGGCTCGTACTTTACAGCATTTGAGAACCACTGGCCGTTCTCTGTTGGATTCTTCACTGCACCATTTGTAATTTTTCTCGATGATTTTTTGAACTTTGATGAGCAACGCGATTATCAAAAGTGCGAATTCTTGGAACAGTTTTTCGTAAATCTTATCGGAAGCACGATGAGGAATCTTCGCTTCGCATACATCTGAGTAAACGACGCCGAAGGCGTGTACACGAATTGCCGAAATAAAAAAGCACAGACCGCGAATAATGCAAAAGAGTGCAGAAAGGCTTTGTGCGCACAAAATTGCAAACAAAATTTCCACCCATTCTGGTGAGGCCGCATTCGATTAAGAACAAGTGCAATTTCGAGGGCTCGTACTTTTCCCGATTTGAGAACCACTGGCCGTTCGCTGGTGACTTCTTCGCTGCGCCAATTGTAATTTTTCGCGAAGATTTTTATGAGCCGCGCGATTATCAAGTAAGCGACAATTCGCTTACTTGATAATAGCTGAAACATTTTTTCTTCAATCTTATCGGGAGCACGATGAGAAATCTTCACTTCAAAGGACGTCGAAAACGTGTACACGAATTACTGAAATAAAAAAGTGCAGACTGCGAATAATGCAAATGAGTTCAGAAAACCTTTGTGTGCATAACAGTGCAAAAAAAAAAAATCCACCCATTCTGGTGAGGCCCCGGGGGGATTCGAACCCCCGATCTCCTGTTTACTAGACAGGCGCTTTAACCAACTAAGCCACGGCGCCTTGTGTGAGGTAGACGACGTATGGCTGGAATTCAGTGCTCTAAGTATTGCGTTCCTTCGTGTGTAAAATAAAAAAAAATTAATGTTGAAATCATAAAAACCGTACGAAGAAGTATCCATGCCGATAATATTGCGCAATGTGCAGTTTATAACTTAAACATTTATTTTTGGTGTTATAACTTCGTTTAAAAGAAAAATCAATATGTTTGACAAATTTTCCATGAACGTCTTTCGACGAATTGTAAATGAACGGTGTAAGAAGTGTCTCGATGTACCAGATTACCCGATAATAGTTCTGTTCGTTTTCAGAGCAAGCTGGAACAGAGTGCTCTATTTTACGTGGAAAGTATATCTATATTCATTGCATATATAGATATACTTCCCATGCTCCGGCTTAGTCTGATGAAAACGAACAAACCTGAATGTGTCGCTTGCCTGCGAACTGCACGACGGATAAAACAGAGCGCCCTGTTTTACCCCCGAGACGGTTGAGACCGTTGCGCGAATGGGTCAGGCGAAGGACGCGCGGCGTGTGGGTCGGACAGTGCGCGAGAGAGACAGTCGCGCTGCGAAGTACCGAGCGAAGGCGTAAACAATATTTATCACTAATTTCATTCCCCAAAAAGTGAGCCATGAATCGGTTTGAAAACTTGACGTACTCTTCGGTGGACAATCAATTTGTCATCGCGTGGGCGAAGAAGGCGGTCGTGCCGCGAAGTCCCGAGCGAACGCGTCGGAAATCTTTTCCAGTAGGGTTTTCCTCAAAAAGTAAACGGCGAATCGGTTTGGGATTTTAACGTAAACTTCGGTCGGTTCATCATCGCGTGCAGGAGAACAGCAGACGTGCCTGAAGGCCCGAGCTGAAGCGACGAAAATGTTTTTTCCCAACAAAGTAAACAGCGACTCGGTTAGAAATGTTACGTTAAAAAATCTTCGGTCGATTTATCATCGTGTGCGCGAGAGAGGCAATCGAGCCACGAACTCCCGAGCCGACGCGACGAAAAAGTTTTTCGGTGATGTTCTCGTAAAGAAGTAAACGGTGAATCGGTTCGAAATTTTATCGTAGCTTTCGTTGTAATGTCGTAATCCTATAGGTAACTTTTTTACGCGGAGTGAATTGTTCCCGAACAGTGTATTGCAGTGTGTGTAGTGAAAAATAGAAACTAACCTATAAGACCAATGGTAAGCAGCCCAATATCGATGGGGCTTATCTCGAGAACGGGTTACACAAACATTTACATATTTCATCGGTGACGGCCAGCACCGGTCATGCAGGTACTGTAAACATTTCCTTAAAATCTTTCTCTTTTCATGTACGCGCGGATGTCTTAAAAAAACTGATTTTTATTCGGTGAAGTTGTACACTGGTAGAAAACTGACGGCGCGGGGTCTACTCGGCACAGGAACGCACGCCGTTGCCGGCATAACACAGAATTGTGTGCCCGCAGATAACGATGTTGTTTCTTATTTTTATTTTTCCGGTTCGTCGTTCTGTTATCCACGACTTCCAGCTTCGTTGTACAATATTGTCGGTGGGTTTCGCCCTCGTCTTCCAACTACGCGTAGACAGTTTTTCTGTATAAAATAAAGTAAATAAAAAATTTAATTAAATATTCGACAGCGCGGCTTGTCAAGGTGAAGTGAAAGTCACGTGACAGAGCCGGCGGTGTGAGAGATAACGGCATTGGTCTTATGGCGGAGCGAGAGAAAGCGACAGAGAACGTGTTACACGTGACCTTAAATCCAGAATTTGCCTGCAGTGTTCCAGCACCGTATGGGAAACTCAACAGTCCCGAACCGAAGCTCCACATCGAACCGGAGCCGTGCAAACAGCTTTTTGTATCAAAACGACGTGCCGTCACAATATCTTTACCTGCGGACACACGTGTCTGCATTGCTTTTCTTTCTGGGTAAGTAACTGGTTGAGCTCTTCTGGTACACTTGCTACGTAGCAGAGTTTACAAAGCGTTAGACATATTCTGAAAATTTTGGATTACACAGAGAGAAAAATATAGGAATTATCTCCAGAGTCGTACAGTAATCGTGGGACAAGTTCGCGTTCGGGATCGCGTTTTCAGATATTCTTCGACCGTCCAGTCGAAGAATATCTGAAAAGTACGCAATTGATTCTTGATCACTACACAAATCTGAAGATAATTCCTATATTTTTGTAACATCTATTACAGTGGAAAAAATATCACTGTAATGATTTTTTTTTTTTTTTTTTTTTTCAAAGCGATAAATATTTTTCTTGACAAGTTTCTGAAATAAAATGGTCAGGTTAGCCGAAAAATTTGATACGCCAGTGGGGAAATAATTGTTCGGCAGCTGGGAAAGGCGCAACACGGTCGCGCCTTTAGATCCTTAACTACACTGTGTGCCACTAGCACACAGTAGTCAAAGATCTTTAGTGGGGGACAAAAAAATCAACAAAAATAAATTTGACCCCGACGTGATTTGAACACGCAACCTTCTGATCTGGAGTCAGACGCGCTACCGTTGCGCCACGGAGTCTTAGATGTTAAGTAGTTCGAAATAGAGGATGATAGCCCACCCCGCGAACCGATAATGCACTTGAGTAATGAAAGTTCGAAGGAAATTCATACTATGAGCAATCTGTAAAGCTATGTAATCCATGCACACCCCGAATTTTTAATCTGAGACACTAATGATAAATATTCGCTATAACTACTGTAAACATTTCCTTAACAATTTTGCCGTCAAATTTTTGTGGTCGATGTCACATAGACGCGTCCATCAGCTGTTGACTTATGTTTATAACTGATTATTATAAAATTCGTCATTTAGCAATATTGACTCGAATTCGACATCCATGCTAGAATCATGTGAATTTTCTGTCAAGAATTCGTAATTTTTTTGCGCAAAAACAGTAATTAAAAAAAAAACATTTACGTTGCCCGTGAATTTCCTTCGTTCGAGAAGCGGGTCTACGGGGTGGCACGTAAACCCTTCCGTCATTGTAACTGTGACAGCTACGCGGTGCGTGCTCACATCCCGCATACGAGCTCCAACCTACCAGGAGGGCATGCGACGTTCGGAAGCAACGCTCTCTCCCTACGGTGCACAGAATTTCGCGCGGGTTGTCTCACTGAGCCCCTCCTGACACCAGGAGCCCATGAAGCGTCGGACGGATGCTTCCAGCGGGGGTATATACGATATTCTGTCATACCTTGACTTTCGCCCGTGAGGAATTTTTTCAACAGGAACGCATGCGGTCAACGGTAATACCGTGACGCCACCGATAGAAGCGCTGGTGTCAACGTACCATGAGCGGTGGATTACAAGGTAGAGCCCCAAGGTGTCCCCCCCATCCAGTCATTCCTTACCGATGAATTTTAGGGGAAAGCGTAATAGCCATCGCATCTTGCACAATGTTAATCTCGTTTGCATATAGATTCTTCGAAGCTCTCGCTTGGTCGTTTAAAGATTTTTCCCCCTTTGAAAATGGAATCTCGTCGTTGCACCGACACGTAAGACGCGCGTTTTCGACGGTAAATTTGGGGAAAACGGTGTCACTGTCCCGTTGATGCGCTCGCACGCCTTTCAGAACGAGTTACAAACGAGAAAATTACGGATTTAAGAGCCGGACAGTCCGAGAATCCGCCCATTATGGGTTGTTCCAAGAGCGATTGGCCCCTAGAAATGCCGAAATTTCACGGCGGCCCAGAGCCAATGAACCAATGAACGATGGAAAGGGTCAGCCCAAGACCAATGAGGCGTTTAGACGTCACAGAGGTGCTGAGGGCCCACGCGGCTGTTCCTCAAAATTGTGTCTTTCCGATCCACGGATAACATGACCGGGATGGAGGTCGAAACCCAAGTCCGCACAACTTCCTACTCGTCATCATGCTCGCCTACTGCCCGGATGGTTAAATTGTTGATTATGTCCATTCCGACTTCTAACTTCGGATTACGGTACGACGTAAATGGCGTCACAGATTATGAGGGAACCGACCGAGTGGCTTTGTCGCGGTTTCTCTTTTATTCGGATCTTTCGTCCGGAAACTCGCCTTCCCGCCGAACAGTAAGGCCGCTGAGCCTGTCCAAGTGGGGCTCCGCTCGAATATAATCCCACGGGTTAAGCATACATTCACTTGACCAAATATTAAGAGACGTCTGTCTAATCTACGAAATATCGGGTTCGATGATTGTACACTTTATCGGAGTTGCAATAAAAAGTCAAGAAATTTTATTGTCTTTTATGCACTTTCTTTGTGACCGTTAATTAAGTAATTTGATTTTAGCAAAATTATTCTATTAACAACATTGGATAATCCATAACTGAGTTCTATGTAGAATTTAATTTAAGTGGAACAACATAGTTGAGGTGTTGTTCCAGTCACAGTTCATTGTCAGCTCTGCCGCCATCGAGAAATCAATGGACAATAAACAAATGAAAATAAAAAATGACGCTGACGTCGCTTTCTTCTCGCAGAACAAGCACCAGTGTGACTGTACCGTGTCCAATGACTTCGAACACAAACATCTAGCTGTTCAATGATTAAGAGTCAAAATCATTTAGACTCAATCAGTTGGTGCATAGTATCAGGAAAGTAGAAAGCCGCAGGAGCTAAAGCCAAGGAGTTCGGAAATAAGGTGGCTAGTTTGGTAAGGTTTCGTTGGGTTTTAGGAGCCGAATTTTGAACGTTTATTCGAGCATTGCGTTTTAAGAATCTTGATCGCACATTGGGTGACGATAAGTCCGGATTATCGTGATACGCTTATTATCCGTAAACGAAATGAAGAGGACAAAGGTGCTTAAACGGTGCTTAAACGGGGAGCGTATCGGATACAATAATATTGTTAATTCCAATGAATTGTCTTTGATCGATTGTACTAATCTCTTTGTAATATTGTCGATTCCCAGCAAATTAATTTAGCTATTATTGTACTGAGGAAATTCGACCAGTCACCGGTTAATGCCTCATCTTGTATCGACTAGCTGAGCCAGCACATAGCGGCAACGCACTCGCTTTCATGTTCTCTTGGTGCGAGGAGGGGCTAAACGAGACAACCCGCGCGAATATCGCTCAACTGTACGAGAGAGGAGAAAGATTTTTACTTCCTGCTATCCTGATAATTCACGGTTCGTATGCGGGATGTGAGCACGCACCGCACGACATTGGCCAGAGTTGACGTGCAAGTGAAATGTACCGATCGAAACGATATTTTGAAGGATTGATTTACAATTAAGTCACATTAATTTGCATAATTTAATTACCGTCCCGCTTAACGCATCGACATCAATTGACACGCAGAAAAATTAATTAGTTAGGGTTTTTTTCGTGCTTTGAAATCGTCATTAGATACGTTTCCGTCCCGACGCCATTTCGGTACTAGATGACTCATAAAAGAATCATTGACTCGACGGACGTGTCTCGCATTCGCAGTGTGCCGGCTATTCCAATGCCTTTCAAAAAATTAACGACGGTTAGAATAAAAAATAAAATATACACCAATGACCCCGACGTGATTTGAACACGCAACCTTCTGATCTGGAGTCAGACGCGCTACCGTTGCGCCACGGAGCCTTGTGGTGACTTCTACCGGAATGGTAGAAATAATAATATAATCTAAACAACTCACTGCTAGCGTTACGATTCCGCTGCGCATATAGGTATAACAATGTCTGCAAACATTTATTTATTTATTTAAGGGTAAAAAATATCCCAAGTAATGTAGAATACATCTATAAGCAAAATATTTGGTTCACCATGTTGGAAAAACTTCATAAAAGTAGTGACATCGAAGGCCCGCGGATTTGTGTATTAGCCTGTACGAATGTTGCTATTGCGTTTTTTTTTCGTCTATACGATACGTCAATATCACACAATCCGAAGAATCCCTTAGTGGCATTCCGAGTCAGGGGCGTGGTCCAGGGTGGCATCTTCCGAATGAAACATCTATCAGGGCAACACGCAACTCTGGAGTCGATTCTCAGGTTGGCATTATTATTATTCGCTCAACTTTCCCCTTCGTGGTAATTTCATAGTCGTTCGATAATTGGCCCTCCACCGTGAAATGGGTAGGATCGGCGAGCCCCCGACAACAACAAGAGCAACAGGATTTCATCCGGTTCGAGGAGCTCTAGAATCCGCGCGGTCCTGATCCTGCGGGCATTTCTGTGTCACCACCTATTTATCCGCGAGGAACCGGTATCCGGCTCCGTGGCGCTCGGTACAATTGCCCACGGCCGTCAGCAGAACTCGCACTTAGTTCAAGCGATTATTAAGTAGCAGCTATAAAATGCAAAGTTATTTTATATTATTTATCGAGTTAACAGCCTCATAATTATAGTTGTACGTCACGAGCGGAGCTTGAACTCAAATGATTCCTCTTTAAAGACACTAGCCAGTTCAAATTGAAATAGCTAAAATTAAACTTGCATTTGTCGCAGATACTTGTTGGATGGGGACTTGTTATTAAATTATCGATATTTTGGACAGGCTCAAAAAGAACCAGAAAACGGTGTTTTTTTCTCAACAAAAAGGAATGCCAGCTTTAACGTAGTAACTTGAACCCATGACTTTGTGCCAGACTGTACGAGCTGGGACCTCAAACAAGTTGCCAAAGGTGCAACGCACCACGAATTACCCACGTTAAGATTTGGACAACGCGCTTGGTACATTGCCCACGGATAAATGGCGAGTTATTTTATATTATCACTCGAGCTGAAATCCTCATAATTGGAGTTGTACATCACGGGCAGGAATCCACCATTCTTTTTTAAACTCACAGAACTGCACTTCAGGTACGGTAGGCGATACAAATTAACATCGTTAAAATTAGAATTCCATTTGCAGCAGATACGCATTGGATGTGTACTTACTATCAAAATACAGATATTTTGGATAGACTCAAAAGGATTCAGAAACCGGTGTTTATTTCCGATCAAAAAGGGAATTCAGCCTTGAACTTGGTAACTCGGAGCCATGACTTTGGGCCACACTGTACGGGCTGGCAGCCCAAACAAGTTGCCAATGGTGCAACGCGCCGACGAATTACCCGCGTGACGATTCGTACGACGCATGTGGCACGCGATCCGAGCAACTTTCGCTCAATGGATGCAATCCTGTTAGGTGTGAACCACGGCGCCGCGTGCCGACGCAACCCATTCAGTCTTCCGGAGCGTCGTTGCCCCAGGTGTACGGTAATTTCACGCAGCACGCTACTGGAGAGCGATGCCCGGCGTCGAACAGCCAATCGTAACTAGCCGCTGGTAATGGCGAGCAAAAAACAATTGGCAGCGGTGGGATTCGAACCCACGCCTCCGAAGAGACTGGTGCCTTAAACCAGCGCCTTAGACCGCTCGGCCACGCTACCTCCGTTTCGGACCCTTCTCACATAATGCAGCTCTAAATTCCAAAGCTCGTTGCATAACAAAAAAACGAATCTCAAAAAGTGGCTGTGCAGTAAAGAAAAAAAATTGGCAGCGGTGGGATTCGAACCCACGCCTCCGAAGAGACTGGTGCCTTAAACCAGCGCCTTAGACCGCTCGGCCACGCTACC